>WOXC01008645.1:415000-584168 GCA_011680675.1 Gymnobelideus leadbeateri | reverse complement strand
ATAATGGAATCCTGATAAGTCTGGTATCTGGGATCCTGAAGCAGTCCAGTACAGTCAGTCAATTATACCTAGATGGAGCATCATACAGATATTTTAGAGCTGGGAAGGAGGGACCCTTAAAGATCAGTTTAGGGGAAGGGAATCTTCCGAAGTGATTAACTTTTCAAGATCCTGATTTTTGGACTGAATTGGTAGGTCTTGTTAGTCAGAAAGGTCAGTCTGATTGGGAATTCTGTTAGAAAATGTCTAAAATTCACATTGATTTCATCATTGCTTTTGCCTAATTTCTGTTGTTTTGTTTTTTTTTTAAATAATCTGTGTAAGAATTGGCAAGAAAATTTTAACATCTCCAGAAGTAATAACATTGAAGTAATACAAAACAAAGTAGTATGGGTGATTTTTTGGGAGGGGAGGGCATGGAAGAGTTGTTATTTACTTCTGTTTTTGTTTTGTGTTTTGGGGAATGAGTGTGGAACAAAATTGGAAAACAAGCAGTTTAAAATTTTTTGCAAGGCAGCTAGGTGTTGCAGTGCATAGAGTGCCAGGCTTGGAGTCAGGAAGATTCATCTTCTGGAGTTCAAGTCAGGATTGACTTAGTAGCTGTGTGAACCTGGGCGAGTCACTTAACCCAACTTGCCTCAATTTCCTCATCTGTAAAATGAGCTGGAGGAGGAAAAGGCAAATCATTCCAATATCTTTGCCAAGAACACCCCAAATGGGGTCATGAAGAGTCGGACACAACTGAAAAACTAATGAATCACAATGGAATTGTCCATATAGTTTCAGAGTAACATACAGGCTAGAGGTTTTTTAAATCGATCCCATACACTGCTGATAGAATACACACTAATCTGTTCATTACACGCTCCTCTTTTTCAAAATCCTTCAGTGTCTCTTCCTGTATAGTCTAAACTTTTTACTAACCCCTTTAATCTGGAAACAAGCTGACTTTCTAGTCTTCTCTCACCCTCTTTCCCTGTGTATATTGTTATGCTCCAACAAGGCTTGAAGAGTTGGAGCAGGTACAGATTGGAGTCACAGGATGTCTGACTTCTAGGCCATTAGTTACTTTAGAGCAGGGGCTATATCTGATTCATCCATTAAGATGGGATCCCCTTAAGGACAGAGATTGTTTCATTTTCATTTTTTGTATACTTATCATCTTGTATGTAGTCTGTGCTTAATAAATTCTGAATTAAATTGAACCCTTCCCTTACCCCCAGTAGTTGGATAGAGCATCAGGGCCTGGAGGCTGGGAGACCTCAGTTCAAATCCAACCTCAACACTTATTAGCTGTGCTTAATAAGTACTTACTAAGTACTTGCTTAGTTAAGTATTTAGTAAGGTACTTAGTAAGTGAGTCTGTTTGCCTCAGTTTCCTCAACTGTAAAATGAGCTGGAGAAGGAAATAGCAAACCACTCCAGTATCTTTACTAAGAAAACCCCAAAAGTGTAACAAAGAATTAGAAACTGAAAATGATTAAGTGGCGACATTACCCCCAGCACCCAGTGAAGCACTTCAACATAATTTGTTGTTGTTGTTCAGGAAATTAGGTTAGGTATGTAAAATGGGCAACGTAAAATGGTTCTCTTAAGTTTACAAGTTCATTATTCCTTTTCAGAATCTGTTACTGATCTTCCAGGAAAGACTGAGAATGGTCCTGTGTTTACAAGACTGCATAACCCATGTACAGGCAAGTCATCTTGTGTGTTGGTGTTGGGCTAATTTTCCATGATGTAAATGATCATCTGAGTTTTGGTTTTGCTTTTTGTTTTCTTTCCCCCAAAGAAAGATGTAGGTGTTTGTGTACGTGCACAACTTCATTTCTTCCTTTCTGAGAATAGCCTTTAAAATTAAGATGGTAACACCAGTGTGAAAGAAACATGCCAGAGATTTTCCTGGTCACGCCAACTAGTTCATTCAGTGTAAACAATTCTGATTTCTTCTTATAATTTTAATCAGTGAAACTGTTCTTTCATCAGAAATATTGGCAGCACAAAAAAGTAGCAAGTTTGACTTCTTTTAAATGCATTAATTTTCTTTGGAATCCTTAGGCCAACTTTTCTTAGGGTAGTATCCAAAGTTAGTCTTCATTCATATTCATCTTATGCTATAAAAGTAAAATAAACAATCAGAGGGAAAAGAGAGGGTTTCACTTGACATGCCAGGTTTTTCAGTATTTTCATTTTTAGCTCTCGTTTTCATATTTTATTCAGTCCAAAGAATAGTATCTTTTTTCTTGTCAGTAGATGATGATCTACCTTGGATTAAAAACATATTGTAGGGGTAGAGAGAGAAATGTACTTTATTGGAGGAAATTTCATTATAATTGCAAATCCAGTGCACTTTCTATATTATTAGTATCCTAAATAGTCTTAAAATTTTATAGGCATATTATAATATGTGTAGTAAAATTACACTAATTTAATCTCAAGTGATTTATCAGAAAAAATATGAATGAGAATGGTGTTTTATGAAATTCATTTTCTGTGTCTGTTATTGTTCTTCTCTTAAGTTACGTACGTTTTTTATGACAACTTTCTGGTAAGTCAGAAGCAACAGATGCTTTCTTTATTTCTCCAAATAGCTTTTAGTTAGAAAGGTAGCCAGTAATTCTGTGAAGCATAAGAAAGGGGAAAATTGTGGCCTTTTTAGATAAGGGCATATGCTCCAAAATTCTTAATTCACAGGTCCTACTCTTAGAATTGAATAAGTGATTGGTCAGACAGATTTACCACTTCTCCTGTGGGAGAACTTTTATCATGGGCAATTCAAGTGTCCCAAAATACATCAAACGTACAAATAGTAGTTGAAAACTAGAGCTTGTAGATAAAAAAAAAAAGTCTATCAATATTGTCAGTATATTGTTAAATTTTTAGTTTTACCTGAGATTTACATGGGCAACAGAAGAAAACATCTTTTTGCCCTTTACATATATGGTTCTCAATCAATTCTTAATCAGAGAAAAAGTGTGTGAATTCACATGTGAAACATACAGCTTGTTACATACAGTGTCCATTTTTTCTCCTGTCCTCTTCCTTTCTTCCAACCCCCTAATTAAAGAAAACCACAATGCTAAAATTTACTGAGATGAAGACTAAACCTGCTTGAGGCCTCAGGAAAAAAGATCCCTAGGCATTTGCCTTTTAATGCACAGGTCCTATCCACAGGGTCTACAGGCTTTGTCTATGTTCGAGCCTAGCCGCAAGCTGTATCTGAGACCTGTGACCCGTGTTTCAGCTGTACTTCATCAGGCCCTCACATTACTCTCTCATTTAGATTAAAAATGGAATTTCCCTCCTGATCCGATGTAGGTTTGAATCAAAGGCCTTGTAGCAGTTAAGATAAATTATTCACACTTTTTATTTATTGGTTGAAGTTCAGTGGGGATTACAGAGCTGGAAAACAAGCATCTGCATATAATAGCTATAAGCTTTCTTTGGAGTTACAGTTTATAGAGAAAGTATCTATGTATGTTGATGTACATATTAGGAATTCCTCAGAACCATTGGGGCAGTCTTGATTTTTGTGAAAACTTACAAATACAAAACAGATTTCTTTTAGCAGGGGAAGCAGCCCTTTACTTGTTCGATACCAATGTGCAACAGCTGTTTGAAGTAAAAGCTTTCCATGAAGAGTACCATTCTTGGTTTATAGGTCAGACAGTTCAACACGGTGAGTGATGTGGTGCATGCCTCCCCTCCACTCTAAGAATCTACGGTTGTGTTACTTCTTTATTTGAATGTATAGCTGTGGAAGAGTCTGGCCAATGCATAGCCTAACGTGTTCATCAGTTAGCTCAATTTATAGGAAAGGGAGACAGAATATTGAACACATTTTGACTAATATCTGTATTTTAACTGCCTTTTGAAACTAGAAATTTGCCTTCAGTTGGTCAGAAGTATAGCATATCTGAGTAGCATGAGGACACGCCATTATGTTCATGGAAACATGTTCAGTCTCTCACTTGTAGGAGCATCAATGATTTAGTAACCTTTCCTTCGGAACATGTATATAAGAAATACTAAGCAACTCTTGTGGGTGGGATGTGGGGTGAGGAAGGACTAAAACTCGCCTTTACTTGATGTGATGGGTTAGTCTTTTTCAACTTAAAAAAAATAGGTATTTTTAACAGTCTTTTCTTTTTAAATCTTGAGTCCCAAATTCTTTCCTTCCCTTCCACCCACTGTGAAGGCAAGCAAAATGATATCAATTATACACGTGAAATCATGCAAAACATATTCCCATATTAGCCATATCACAAAAAAAAGTGAAAGAGAGAAAATTATGCCATTTATACGCAGAATGCATTAGTTCTCTCTGGAACTGGATAGCATTTTTTCATCATAAATCCTTTGGAATTATCTTGGAGCATTATTATATTGATCAGAGTAGCCAAGTCTTCCGCAGTTGATCATCATTATAACATTGATGTTTACTGTGCACAATGATCTCCTGGTTCTTCTCATTTCACTTTGCATCTGTTTATATAGATCTTGCCATATTTTTGTTTTTGTTTTTTTCTGAAACCAACCCCATCATCACGTCTTATAGCACAGTGGTACTCCATCACAATCATATGCCATAGCTTGTTCAGCCATTCCCCAAATGGCGAGCATCCCCTCAGTTTTCAATTCTTTACCTCCACAAAAAGTGGTCTATGTATATATAAAATGTTATGTTTTTGTATATTATATGTATATTATAGTTCTTTTCCTTTTTCTTTGATCTCTTTGGGATACAAAATCTACTAATGATGGGGCGGCTAGGTGGCGCAGTGAATAGAGTGCCGGCCCTGGAGTCAGAAGGACCTGAGTTCGGAGCCGGCCTCAGACACTCAATCCACACAAACAAAAACCTAGCCGTGTAACCTTGGGCAAGTTACTTAACCCCAATTGCCCTAAAGGGGTGGCTAGGTGGCGCAGTGAGTAACAGCGCCAGCCTCAGAGTTGGGATGACCCGAGATCAGATCCGGCCTCAGAAAATGAGCACCCACGCATAAATAATGACTAGCCATGTAACCTTGAGCAAGTTATTTAACCCCAATTGCTTTAAAAAAAAATCTACTAATGATGTTGTTGGGTCACAGACTATGTACAGTTTTATAGTCCTTTGGGCATAGTTCTAGATAGTTCTCTAGAATGGCTAGACCAACTCAACTCGACCACCATTTTATTAGTGTACCTATTTTCCCTCATCCCTTCTAGCTTTTGTCATTTTTGATAGATGTGAGGTAGAACCTCAGAGTTGTTTTAATTTGCATTTCTCTAATCAGTAGTGATTTAGAGCATTTTTTCAACATGGCTATAGATAACTTTAATTACTTCTTCTGAAAACTGCCTGTTCATACCCTTTGACAGCCTCCCCACAAACACTGGTGCACCTCTCTACCTTGGAACTGTAACCAGGGCCCCTTCTCCCTTGTGACTGACTACCAGTGTTCTTTTTCACCCTGGAACTGTGATCCAGAACTGTATATTGCCTTGAGTTGACAATCAGTGGCACCAAAAGGTCTCTTGTAATCTGTTTCTGACCAGTTCAACCCCCTTACTGTCTCTGGGCTAAGAGCTCCGGAAGCTGCTGCTACTGCTGCTGGTACAGCCACCTCTAAGGCTTCTGGTGCTACTACTGTGCTCTTGGATGGCCTCTACTCAGGTGTCACAGACCTCTCCAGACAACCTCCTAAGCTGTCCCATGTAAAAAAAAATGTCTCACTCTGACCTTCTGTTGGCTCTGCCACTAAAATTTTGATTTGATGATTTACTTTAAAGTTGCTTGGAGGAGAATGTTGGAAGAGTTCAGCCTCTCCTCTGCCTTCTTCATGGGTCAGTCTTTATGAAAAGCCAGTCTTTAATTGAAAGGGGGGAGGGGGTGGAGAGTGAGGAGAAGAAGTTAGCTTGTGTGTCTCTTTGTCTCCTTGCCTGTCTCTTCATCCTTATCAGAGAACGTTTTTCTCTTCTCAGCCCTCTGTTTTCCTTGCCTATCTAGAGTACTCCCAGATTCCTACTAAGAAAGACTGGGTTTCAGCAGTCATCATGGCCCAATAAGCAGAGTACTGGACTGAGAGTTAGCAAAGCCTGTGTTCAAATCCCACCTCAGATGCTTACTAGCTGTGGGACACTGGGCAAGACACGTCTTTGTGTCTTTGTTTCATCGCTCATGAGACAGGTGTCAGGCTCAGTGGACTCTAAGTTGCCTTTCTGCGCTGATCTGTGATCTTAAGGTCTTGGCTTCTTTCTAGAGCAGAGGTTCTTAACTGTTTGTATGTGGGCATCACAGACCCCTTTGGCAGAATAATAACATCTCTTTCTCAGAATAATATTTTAGATATATAAAATGAAATGCTTAGAATTGCAAAGGAAACCAATTATCTTGAAATATTTTTTTTCCTTATCTGAGGTCATCGACCCCTAAAATCTATCTATGGACCTTTGGGCCCATTGGTTAAGAAGCCCTATTCTAGAGCCATGATGAGGGGACATTTGATTCCTGGCAATCCACTGACGGCCACATTTTTTCATTTACTAACCCACAATATACTTCAGTAGAAGTTGAGGTTCAGAGTTGCATGGAGTCAGTAAAATCCTGATGGTTTGTCACTGAGCATGAGAGAAGAATTTTGTCTTTGTGAAACAAGCAGAAAAAGCATACTGTGCTGATTGCTGCTTCATGGAATACGGTTAATTTAGTCATACATTTGGGGGTCTACTTCAGACAACAGCTACCTGTGGCTGAATTTTGTTGAAAAGAGACATTGATATCCAGAATGAAACTAGACAGGCTCAAAAAGTAGGAGGTGATCATTTAGAAGGCCAGCTAGGTGGTAGAGAGGTAGGATAGAGTGCCAGGCCTAGAGTCAGAAAGACTCATTTCTCCGAGTTCTAATCTGGCCTCAGACGCTTACTAGCTGTGTGACCCTGGGCAAGTCACTTAGCCCTGCTTGCCTCAGTTTCATCATCTATAAAATGAGCTGGAGAAGGAAATGGCAAACCACTCCAGAATTTTTGCCAAGAAAACTCCAAATGGGGTTACAAAGAGTTGGACACACTGAAATGACAATGGGATCATTTGGAGTGCACTACCCATTTTTCAGACCTTTCTCTGTCTGTCTCTCTCTTCCTTTCTTTTCTGTTTTTCTTCCTTCTTTTTTTCCTCCTTTCTTTTTCTTTCTTTCCCCTGAAGAAATAGCTGTTCTGAGGACTGGCCACCTGGATTTTGTTTTCAGGCTAGAAAACCTGTTCCTAATTTTTGAATATAGTGGATACCATATGTAAAATAAACTTAGTGCTCCTGATAAGGTTATTTTTATAAGCTGTTTTTCCAGATTTTTTTGAAGAATCAGGCAGTGCCAAAGTATGAAATTCTTTCCTTAAGTTTCTTGCTTACTGTAAAATGGATCCACATACACAGAAACAAACAGGGTGTCCCAGAAGTCTTTTGGGATACCCCATGTGTATGTGTATATACTTCTAGATGCATACATACATGCATGTGTATATATAGACAGGTCACATAGATAAACACACGTGTATGTATAGATAAACGTATGTGATGTATACATGCATGTTCATATAAACCTGTGGGGGGGGTGTCTACATATATTTTTCTTTTTATAAGAAACATCCATGAACTTAAAAAAATATTGTAGCTACATTTCAATACAATTAATTTCCTTTTTAATTCAATATTTTTTATTTTGTGCCTTTGAAAACATTATTCTGAGAAGGGGTCCATAGGCTTCACCAGCCTGCCAAAGGGATGGGGTCTAGGCTACAAAAACAGTTAAGAACCCCAGGTTCTTCTAACCTGCTGCTTACCCACTGATCTGCTGGTATCAAAGCTTCCACCCATGAACAGTGGACGAGTTCTGTGTAATTCCATACTCTTTGCTTTAGCATTTTCTTGAGTTTAGGGTGTTTGGGGGGAGATGCTGCTGCAAGGTTAGGGTGTTGGATTTGTCTCTGCTTTGATTGCCTGTCCTTGGAGGGTTCTATCACTAACAGAGGCAACTTACAGGAAATGTCCTTGTTTGCTTATGCCCTATATCGTAGGCTACTGTGCTTTGGAAATGTTTCTACCATTTTTTTCCATTATGTTTTTGCTGTCTTGACAGGTCGGAGTGAAGGCTAACCCTACTACTTTCTACGTAGCACTTAACCACTGGCTCAACGTGAATCTGCCAATGAACCATGGTGTTCCCACTGTGTGATGCTGCTGTTCCACATAGTTTCCCCTACCTTCAGCAGCCCAGTGAATCATAGGTTATGGCCACTTTATGGACCAATCCCTTTGCCTCAGTCTTTTTTTTTTGCTTTTTGGAGGGCAGTTGGGGTTAAGTAACTTGCCCAAGGTTACACGGCTAGGTTTTTGTTTGTGTGTGTTAAGTGTCTGAGGCCGGATCCGAACTCAGGTCCTTCTGACTCCAGGGCCGGCGCTCTATTCACTGTGCCACCTAGCCTCCCCTTGCCTCAGTCTTTTGATATTTGTTTGGTAACATGAATTCTGCCATTCTGGCCTGGTTTTATTTTTTGGCCTTGCCTCTGTAGAAAGTGATTTTTAAAGGAAGTAAATGGAAAATTAACAGCAAGTTTTAATAGGCTTGGCTTTTCACACACACAGAAGAGACATTTTTTTGAGGGGGTTTAGACTTTTTGTGCCACATGTTGCCTGTTCAGAATCATACAGAGTCACTGGCTTATTTATGAACTGCTGCTTTTAAGTCTATAGTTTATTGACTCATTTTCACCTTGAAGATTAAGATACTGGAGTTGGCAATTCAATGTGTTTAATTTCTTTTTTCCCTTTTCAATCTTCAGATGGTCGCCTTTTACTTGTAACCCCAATGGACCCTTTGTTTATGATCCTGTACTACCTAATGAAGGCTGAGAAAGAGGTAGGCTTCCCAGTTTGGGGCACTGAATGGTTAAGGGAAAGAATACAATGCTCTTTTCTACCCCACCCCCCTCCTCTTTTAATTATTCCTAAATGTGGTTTCCAAAAACTTCAGATTTAATTTCACCATCATAAAAATGTACCCCATGTGCTCTGGGACAAATTCATGCCTCAGAGCCCCCAGGGCCTGAGTTTTAGTCCAGCCTCAGCCACTAACTTGCTATGTGACCTTCAGCAAGCCACTTTCGCCTCTTTGTGTACCCCCACCAGAGGCCTATAAGTACTAAGCAATGAAATTTTTTATAAAACACTTGTTAGATTTGAAGAAGTATGATTTAGATGTCAAGAAAATAGCAGTGTCCTTGGGGAGAATTCAGCAAGGAAAAGAGAACCTCACTTTCTCACCTGTGCCTCAGATGCTCTGGAAGTCAGTGGAAGGAGTGGAGATTCAGGAGGCATTTGTAGAGGTGCGACACCTGAACCTTGCTTGTACTTTAAAGCCTCTTTGGTGGGGTCACTCATTTGGCATTTTTTGATCATACAGTCTGTGCTGAATTGACATTTCCTTTCTTTCATCAAGGAAAAGAATCTTTCTAAAACCAGCTAATTATCTCACCAAAATTTTAACTTCTCAAGAAGATAAAATGCTTTGGGTGTAAGCAATTAATAAGATTGAAAGTGAGTTTTAGGGTGGCTAGGTGGCGCAGTGAATAGAGCACCTGCCATGGAGTCAGGAGGACCTGAGTTCAAATCTGGCCTCAGACACTTAACACGTACTAGCCAAATCACTTTGGCCAAATCACTTAACTCCAGTTGCCCTCCAAAAAGCAAAAAAAAAAAAGTGAGTCATAGCTCTTTATTAAAACGCCTTTTAAAAAAAATGGCCTTTATACTAATGCAGAGTGACCTTCCCCTTAAAGTTCTGGGCCTGGAATCAGGAAAACCTGAGTTCAGGTTCAGCTTCAAACACTTACTTAGCTACGTGACCCTGGGAAAATTATTTGTCTTCCCCTTTCCTCAGTTTTCTCAACTGTAAAATGGGGACTACCTGGGGTTATTGTGAGGATCAAATGAGATAACGTCTGTAAAAAGCAGTTAGCATAGTAGAATAACGCCATGTAGTAGGCGTTATAGCAATGCTTATTCCCTCTCCCTTCTTTAAAATGTATTTTCCCGGTTTTTGCTGCATGAAATGGAAGATGCAAAAGGCGCATACATTTTTATCTAGTAACACTCTCCCAAGCCATCTTTATGTGATCGTCCTTTAGCAAAAATGTTTGTAGTTAATAGTAAAAAGAATTAATTTCATTTTAGAAATAAAAATGGTTCTTGGATGATGTCTTCAGTTTGTAACTTTTTTCCATTTGTTAGTGGAAAATGTGATAAGAATCTTTTCTAATGTTAACCTTTAATTTTCTATTGCAGAAATTATTTTGACATAAGCGAAAATAACTCTTTTCTTCACAACAGTCCCAAGTGTAGCTAATGTTATATTCAAAACATTAGCAAATTCTCATGTTACAGTTTTTTTTTTTCTGTAAAGGAAATAAGAATGAACAAATTAGTTAATTATAGCATTGTATTCCAACCCTGACCTGTGGTAGGCCACATATATACACACAGAAGATTACCTTCTGGTTGTCTGGTATTCAAAATTCTGGCTAATTCTAACAAAATGTAAAGACATGGGGGTCTTGGAATAGAAATCCAGTCACTTTAAGATTTTGGCCCTCTGAGAACCAGACTTTCCATTTGAATGACGAGAAGGACATTGAATCCAAGGCATTTCCAACCTCTGTTCTTCACAACATGAAATCTGAGAAAAACTTACCCTAGTTAACAGAGGTGTCAGTGAGCATTCCTGTTTCAAACCATTGAAGTTCTATGTTAATATTTCTGTCTAGCAGATGAGAATGGAAAGCAGCATTCTTAGGGTTCAAAAGAAATGGTCCCTAAAACAGAAATGGAGAGCTAGAGGGAAAGGGGAATGTTGTAGATAGAAAACCACACTGCTTCTGCAAAGCCTGCTGGCTGTTCCAGATTCACACAAGTCCATTATTGATATTGGCAAACTTCATGTATCTTGTCATATTAGTAAAGTGGGGGGAAATGGAAACCAGTTCAGAAGGGATCATGTACTGTGGGTCTGTGTACCTAATTTTAGTCCAAGTCTCTGAGCCTGTGGATATTAGGACATAAAAAATATATCTCCGCAAGCCTAATTTTCATATGATGGGTCCTGCACTATGCTCACCTTTTTAATCTTATTTTGTTTTCTTTTAATTATTCAGTTATTGTTTATTTGTTTTTCAGTCATGTCTGACTCTTTATGACTCCATTTGGGGTTTTCTTGGCAAAGATACTGGAGTCATTTGGTATTTCCTTCTCTAGCTTATTTTACAGGCAAATGATATTAAGTGACTTGCCCCGAGTCTCACAGCTAGTAAGTGTCTGAGGTCAGATTTGAACTCATGAAGGTGAGTCTTCCTGACTCCAGGCCTGGCAATGTGTCCACTCTACCACCTAGCTGGCCCTCTTTTCATTATCTTCTTTACATTTAAAACTAAATTATTTATTTATTTTGTATGTAATGGTAGTATATTCTTCATGTCTTTTTTTTTTTTTTAAGAATGGCTGATTTTGGTGTTACCCTTGGTATACTATGAATAAGAAAACCTGGGTTTTAGTCTTGACTTTGCTCCTAACTAATTGTGAATGGGAACAAATCACATAATTTTTCAGGACCTCAGTTCCTTTTCCTGTAAATTGGGGTTTAGATCTATAAATGCATCTCAATTCTAATGTTGTTTGTGGTGTGTGATTCTGAATGCTCTGCCTAAAGGGATTTTGACATCCTATTTAATTAAGATATCTTGTAGTCCTGACAGAGACAGCATGCACCTAGAAATTTTCCTGCAAGGAAAGGCTCATATTGTAGTTAGTGTGCAAATTGTATTGTATGGTCTTGAGTTTGGATGCCTGGCAAAATCAGGAGGTGGCTTGAGAGCCCTGCTCTCTCCAGTGCTGCCTGGGCTGTGCCAAAAACACTTCATTTAGGACTTCAGGCTGAACTGGAACTGACTTCCCAGAGGTGAAAAGTCAGGACTATATTCTCATAAGCCACTTTTGTCCTTTGGGGCTCTTTATGGAAAAGGGAGTTGGGATGCTGGGGAAATCAGAATTCAAATGAAAGTTCTGCTGTTGGCCTGCCTCCAGCAGGTTGTGGGTATAGAAAGCAGTGGGCAGAAATTCACCAGTGTAAACCAACCCTCTGCCACACTCCAAAGCTGCCCCCTCCTCTCTACCTCTACCCCCTCCCTGACCCAAACCCTTTCATCATTCACCCCCATTTTAAATGAGTTTCTATGTTTTTTGAGCATAGGATAACTTTGTGTAGGTTAACTTTATGTCATAGTGTTTCATAAGCAGATAATGTTTAAAATGCTTTATTTATAGTTAGTCTGGAATCGATTTGTAGATTCATTATGTGGCACCTCTGGCACTTTGCCTCCTTGGTTTAAGGCTGCCAGCCATAAAGTAATACAATTTATTATTATTATTTCTCTCCTCCTCTTTGGGGAGAGAGGAAGGTTGTTTGTTGACAGTAATGCATGTTTTCCCATTGATGTATCTTTTTTTCAGCAAGGGAAGTTTCAGCCACTGGATCAGGTTGTAGTAGACGCAGAGTTTCCTAACTGTTCCATGTTGTTGCAGTGTGCCAGACTCATACCGTTTCTTCACCATGTGACGGAAGAAAAAGGTAAAATATTTAGGAGCTGTGGTCAGTCACTCTCCTCTAGTTAGGCATTAACATTTGGAATACCATTTTATTGACATAATAAAAACAGAAATTGTTAACTTGATTCAAAAACCTCATTACCTTGAGGCTCAAGACCTTCTATACTTGGTATCTAATTGATATTCAGGGTTCTTAGCTTAATCAGGCATTAAATATCTGAATGTTAACTGTCCTTAGACATTTGGGGTTTCCATTTGAAACCTTTACTAATTCTTTCATCATGGGCAGGAGGTTGGTTTTCCATTGATAATCAGACTGTTCTTGAAGAGCAGTATGGCCTTTGGGAGGTGCTGTGGTCTGGTGCCTCCAAAGATCTGGGGATCAAAAGACCTAGTTTCCAGTTCCAGTTCTGTCACTAACTAGCTAGTTGGGTTATTTTATGTCTTTGAGGCCCACTTTTTTATTCTGCAAAATAGGATAATAGTTTCTACATTGCTTAACTCATAGACTGCACTGGGTATTAAGTGAGCTTTCATGAATGTACATTGAAAAATTAAAAATGAATGCAAATATAAGATATCATAAATATCACCAAAAAAAAAAAAACCCCAGCCTCTTTGTGTGTTCCTTCATTTGAAGGCTGTTTTTTTTTTTTAATCAAGTATGACCATCTTCCATTGCCAGGGTTTATCACCAATAAATTCCTTAAGTGAACTCTCTTAATCACCCCCTACACACACACACACACACACACACACACACACACACACACACACACACACACACACGAGTACCATTCCTTGTTGTCCAATCCACTTAAATTTTTTTTTTAATTAAAAACACATACATATGCCTGTTGGCAGTGGTAATGCAGTATTTCTAGAAACCGTTGCTGCACTTCAAACTTTTTAGCTTATTGAATGACCCTGGAGGCTGTATCAATGGCGTATCAGTTTAACATTGGGGCTCCATGATATACCTGTTTTTAGATGTTTTAAGTTTGGTTTGTTTCTCTGTCATGGTTAATTGTAGGCAGGCAGAATGGGAGCTAGAGTACTTGTGATTGGCCAGGGTCAGAGAAAGTTGGGCCAACTGGGACAGTTCTTTTGGGACCAGGCAGGCATTGGCTCTGGGAACTCTTGGCCAGTGATTGGAAAGAAGAGAACTACATTAATTGCACCCTATCTTCAAGGTGCCTACTAAATTCCTTTTTGGCTAAATTTGGAATTCCATTTGTAGATCTGGGGTAGTATGTAGCTCTAAGGCTTTATCAAAGTAATTTCAGGAAAAAAGACTTATTTTCCTTATCCAGTATTTGGCAGAAACAACAGGCTTATTTGTGGCCGAGACATGGGGCTACTCTAAATGACTGTTTTGAAAACTGAGATAATGAAGGAGAATTACTGGTTGTTTTAATTTTTAAAATGTTAACACAAGTTGAAAATTCAAATAATGAATTGCACGAGACTTTGCAGTTGCTAATACAAAAATCTGACAGATTTCTCTAAACTTGTTGGAGAAATGAGTACAGGGGAAAGCACACAGACTATGGAGTCAGAGGATTTGGTTTCGAATCTTGCCTCTGAGGCTCCCCTGGGTGAACTTGGGCGAGTCACTCAGCCTCCAGTGGAGGTGAGGAGGTGTTCAGTTGTCTCCTCTATAAAATAAGGAGATTAGACTAGATCCAGGCTGTGTAAACTTTTTCCACTTGTGACCCCTTGCATTTCCATTGATGTTGTGTGACCTGAGGGCATGCGCAGTGCAAAGTCTTCCTGCTTTGTGCTCTGAACCCAGGCTGGAGTGAAGATGTATGATGAAGCAAGTGGTGCCAGAAACACCTCAGAGTCATTACATGTTTGATTTTTAATTAATTTTTGGTCATTCAGAAACCTTTTACTGTTGCCAGATCTTTCAGGGTTGTGACCCGGAGACTAAATGACCTTTGAGGTCTCTTAGACTGGCTGTGATCTTGTGGAGATCATTGCCTCATGAATTACTGGTATCCCAAACCAAGACGTCCCCCAGTAGTCCCTTCTTCCTTCCATTCTCCACCCTGTGCCCTTGCCATGTCTTAAGGTCTGGCAGAGGGAATCATTATCTGAAACCTAACTTGATGTTCTTTCTTTCTAACTAATCTCCCTTACCTCCAGCACTGCCTTTGTTTAATCCTTGATTTTAAGAAACCTTATCGGTGTAAACAAAACAGAGATTCTCAGAGCTTGATTTGGACTCCTGTTAGGTTGCGTGCCCTGCATATATCTTGTTTGCTCCTCTTGGAAGAACACTTCTGTCCTTTAGGATGCTATGCCTGACAGCAGCCACTTATTCTCTTGAGACATGCCTGGCACGAGATCTATCTCTCAGGAGGCTCTCCAAGAGTATCAGACTTTACCTAAATAAAAATACCTCTCCTGTTTATGTTCCATGTCAAAAGGCAAATTGAGAAAAAATGTTTATATGAGAGTGCTTATATGTGTTTTGATGCCCAGACTGTTCCTTCAGTCAGGCAAGGAAGATCTTTCTTTCTTTTTTTTTTTCTCTAAGCCTTGTTTTAGGATGTAAAGATTCCATTCCTTTAGAGTATGGCTCTTAACCTTTTTGTGTGTGTCTCGGACCCCTTTGGCAATCTGGTAAAGCCTATGGACTCCCCCTTAGAATAATAATTTTAAATATATAAAACAAAATA
This sequence comes from Gymnobelideus leadbeateri, assembly GCA_011680675.1. Taxonomy (NCBI): domain Eukaryota; kingdom Metazoa; phylum Chordata; class Mammalia; order Diprotodontia; family Petauridae; genus Gymnobelideus; species Gymnobelideus leadbeateri. The sequence continues at coordinate 568,850 of WOXC01008645.1, read as the reverse complement.
GAGTAGGATTTTAGAGAAAACCAAGTATATTGAAAAATGGTTTTTATATCTATATCTACCTATACCTGTCTACATATATATGTGTGCATATATAAATTTTTTTAAAAACATATTCATACACACTGGTTAAGAAACACAAGAAACTCTGTTTTAAAGGAGGGCTTTGTTCACAGGAAGAAAATACAAAGACCTCTAGAGAACTGTGTATGTTATTGTATAAAATTTAAGTCAAACTACTCTGTGTTTTGTCTTCATGTAGGAAGGGAAGAAAGGTGGGGGGGGAGGAGAGGGGAGTTCTGAATATAATTTATACCATTAAAGATGGCCATTTATAAAGATGCAGTGAAAGTGAAATAATGGAGAACAATTCTTTGACCAAGAATGATCCTGACCTGATAACAGGGTTAAAGTGATGTCCAGTTCAAACTCTTCAGTTATCTGGACCTTTGTTGTTAAGGTGACAGTTATCTGGTCTTTTTATGAGTCTTGTTCTGCTGTTTTGTAAAGGGTGGTAAATGTGTTGAATTTCACAGTAGCATAGAAAGCAAAACGGTTTCTCTTTGCCATAGTTAGTATTTCTAAGGATTTTTCTGAAAAAAAAAAAATTCCTACCCTCTTCCCTTGTGATTGAAACAGAGGATTTTACTTAAGACAAACTTTCACAGAATTTCTTTTCCTGTATTTACATAATAGTTATACATATACATAATTATAGTTAGTCAATACATTTATTAAACACTAACTGTATGCCAGGAACTTTGCTGAATGCTAGGTGGGGGAAAGAAAGGCAAAAACACTTTCTTTGCTCTCAAGGAAGTAATGGGCTAATGAGGGAGACACTATAAAAAAGTGTACATTCAAGATATATGTAGAGTAGATGAGAGGTCATGTTCGTAGGGAAGGCACAGCTTATTGGCTGCTCCTGCAGAAGATGTGATTCAAGCCCAGTCTTGAAGCCAAGCAGGGTAACTAAGGCACAGGTGAAGAGGGTAATATTGTAGGCATGAGGAGCACCCAGTGAAATAGGACATAGAGATACTGCAAGTAGGTTCATGTAACTGGATTATAGAGTGTGGGGAGGTGAAGTAGTGTCAGGACACTGGGACGGTAGGAAGGGACCAGTTTTGAAAGGCCAACAAAATGCCAACAGAAAGACTTTATATTTGAACCCAGAGGTAAAATGGAATTACTGGGGTTTGTTACCCCGAGGAATGATATGGTCAGAGCTTTGCTTTAGGAAAATCATTTTGGCAACTGAGTGAAAGATGGATGGTTTACATTTGGGAGAGACTTGAGGCTGGAAGACAAGCCAACAGACTTTTATAATAATCCAGGGGGTGAGGTGGTAAGTGTTTGTATACTAGTGTGGCTTATGTTAGTGAAGAGAAGGAGACATATGTGAGAGCTGTTCTGAAGGTAGAAATGATAAGACTAGGCAACTGATTGGACCTGGGGAGTGAGTGTGAATGAAGAATGACTTACTCGATGTTTGTGGGCCTGTGTGAATGGGAGGACGGGGGTACCCTCAGCAATGATTGGAGAATTGAGAAGAGGAGACAGTTTGGAGTAAAGATAATTAGTTATATTTTAGATATGGGGAATTTGATATGCCTATAGGATATAGGTTTAAATGTCCAATAGATAGGTAGTTATACTGGAGTGAAGCAATGAATCTAAGGCTTATTCTACAGATCTGGAGATTTCCTACATAGAGCTAGGTTTCAGAAAGGGCCAAGAAACAGTTGATGTGGTTTGCTGCCTAACAAGTCCAGGAGAAATGCCAGGAGCAGGAGAGAGGTCAGTATATGACATTTGTAGATCTGACCAAGGCCTTTGATACTATTAGTTGAGAGAGATTATGGAAAATTATGTCAAAATTTGGTTGCCCAGAGAAGTTCGTCAGCATTGTGCATAAATTTCATGACGGCATGCTTGCCTGTGTTCTGGATGATGGTCAATGCTCTCTTGCTTTTCCAGTTACCAACAGAGTGAAACAAGGCTGTGTGCTTTCTCCCATGCTAAAAAGCATGGTTTTCAGCCGTGTTGTCAAATGCTTTTAATGAGGATGAAGACGGCATCAAGGTCAGCTACTGCACTGATGGTAAATTCTTCAGTTTGAAAAGGTTACAAGCCAAGACCAAAGTGGAGGGAGTGTTGGTGCATGATTTTCTGTTTGCATATGATTGTGTACTCAATGCAGCCTCTGAAGCTGAGGTGCAACAAAGTATGAATTGATCCTCTGCTGCTTGTGCTAATTTTGGCTTAACAATTAACACCAAGAAAACACTCAGGTGCTCCATCAGCCGCCATCACCACATTGTCCATTCATGGAAACTGTCGGTTACAGCAAATGGAGAAGTTCTGAATGCTGTGGATAAGTTCAGTTATCTTGGCAGTGTACTTTCCAGGGATGTGCATATTGATAATGAGGTTGATACATGCATTGCTAGAGCTAGCTCAGTGTTTGGGAGACTCAGAAGGAAAGTATGGGAGAGAAGAGGTACTGGCCTGACTATCAGACTGAAGGTCTACAGAGCCATTGTGCTGTGACCTCATCGTTGTATGCCTGTGAAATCTGGACAGTTTACCAGTGCCATACCAGGAAACCGAATCGCTTCCATTTGAATTGTCTTAGGAAGATTCTGAAGATCACTTGGCAGGGTAAGGTACCAGACACTGAGGTCCTTACTCAGTCTAAACTTGCCAAGCATTCAAAATCTGCTTCAGAGAGTGCAACTGCAATGGGCTGGCCATGTTGTTCAAATGCAAAACATACACTTGCCAAAAAGACTATTTTATAGAGAACTCACACGAGGCAAGCACTCACATGGTGGTCAGAAAAAGCAATATAGGGACACTCTCAAGGTCTCTCTTAAGGACTTTGGAATTGATTGTGTGACATGGGAGACTCTGGCACAGGACAGCTCAGCATGGTGTGCCCACATCAGAGAAGGTGCTGTGCTCTATGAGCAAAGAGGAATTGAAACAGCTCAAAGAAAATGCAAGATGTGTAAATTTGGAGTATCTACCCCAAATGTTCACATGGACTATTTGTGCTGAACCTGTGGTAGAGCATTGATCAGCCACAGTCAGACACATTGAAACTTGACTCTAACATAGTGATGTCATTTTGGTCCTCTTCTTCAAGAAAAGAGGACAACACCCAATCAACCAACATAGAGATAATAATTGAGACCTAATGATAGTTGCCCTGCTACTGTGGATGTATCCTTAAGTATTACAGCTTGTCAACATAGGGTTTCAGTTGCTAATCTTCTGGATGTGTCTTCACTTGAGCAGTGTGTGTATGTGTGTGTATACAAATGTGTATGTATATCTATCTCTGTTTCTCCTTGTCTTTCTCTTAGTTATGATATGCCTAGGACCTAGTTCTTTAAATCCAGAGGATTATCTTCCACATAAAATAATGCCCAGAGAGAATGGTAGCTTCAAATAAATGTTAATAGTTAATTTTCAAAGGAACCATTTCATAGTCTCTTTAGGAAGCATTATCTCTAAGAAGTTTCTACACTGACATTTAAGACCCTCATTCTTTAGTTATACTTTGTTACACTCCCTTATGAATCTATGTCCCAGACCTTCTAGACAAAAATCTTTTGAGTGACCAGAAAGAGAATTTTTATTACAGGATGGCCAACTCGATAAATGAGGAACGGGCTAACTCTCTGCAGGTGATAGTCTAGACACAATATGTAACTATTGCTACTTAATCCCCAAACTAGCTATTCTGAAATTAACCTCCAAATGTTGTCTCCCAGGGCTAGGACACCAAGGATTTGTATTAAATCTGTTTAGGACTGTGAAAACTCCTCTTTCTTTCTCTGCTTTTTGTGTCTGATGAAAAAGACAGAGCCACAGTGGTACTGTCCTGAGTGATGATGGCAATGACCTTCCCATCACCTGCTTTATTAGTGAAGGAAATGATGTGTCCCTGTTCACTAGATCTGGGGGAACAGAGAGGGTCTCTTGCCAAATAAGTTTTACATACGGTGGAAAGATGACAATGGAAAGGATTAATAGAGGGTTATAGCCTTCTGCTCTGGAGTGTGACATTTTGTTTCATATTGCTCAGGCAAAAGCTGTACTGTGATCTTGTCTAATGTGATTAATATGAAGAGCCAAGAAATCTTACCTGATTAAACAAACCAAGTAATGTTGCCAAGCTTTGTATTCCCGGAAGGCAGGGGGAAAAAGAGACCATATGAATTTGTGAGTTATGGAAAATGTTGAGAAAATAGATGTTAAAATATGCTTTAGGCAGTTTGTTCAACAATACATCAGGGAAACTTCCAAGTCTACATAACAATTACCCGAATGCTGAACATATTATTTAATTGTAGTCCCACTTGTATTCCATCTGTATTTCTCAAGCCCAATCTTTCCAGATGTTTTAGACCAGTTTTATAGGCACCAGACACATTAGGGAGAAAGGATTTTTCAATATATACACATAATATCAAACTCAGTCAATAAAATCTCACAGATATTAAATGTACATAGCATTTTAAACACAGGCAAAGATATATACTATTAATTGTCATCAGGCTGGAGCTCTCACGATTGTTACCTTTATTGGTTTCTAGTATTTATAACTGCAAAATGAGTAAAATTGTGTGTGTATGCTTGGGAATTGAGTAGTACTTTCATTCATTCCCCCAGACTCACCAGTTATGATGGGGGATAGGAAATATTCCTTGCTGCCCATTGCCACTTTCAGATGCTCCTTCTACTTCCACCTTTCCTCTTATGAAATTCATTCAATGCATATTTACCACCCAGTTCATATTTTGGTAGCTCTTATCTAAAGATCTAAGCTAAAGACACTCTCCTTCCTTTAATGAGTTCATTGCCTTGCTCATGGTCTTTGTCTACACCCAGGCTTCTGTTACAGGACTTCAGCCTACATACTAATAGTATCTTGAACACCCTAAATTCCCACTTTCTCAGCAACATCTAGACAGGAGTTTGGAGATTGGAACTTCACTCCAGTTGATCTATACACAGAGATAAATGATCATGTCCTTGATCTTGACATCACCCACAAGTATCCACTTCTGTATTCATGAACTTATCACTCCATCTTTAGCTTTCCCTTATAACCCCAGCCATATCCACACAGTGACCTGTAGTCCTTCCACCCCTTAGTTCTTTTCCAGATAATCACCTCATACACTGACTACATTCTCCTTCCTGCCCTGTCTTGACCCCCTTGGTAAACCAGTACAACTCTACACTGTCCTCTAGCCTTGCTACCTTATCTAGTCATACCTTGGAAAGCCCAACTTTGGATTACTTCTGCCATCCATTGCCTTTAGTCCTCTACATGCTGCTTAGCAGAGCTGCAGAAAATGGCAAAACTGCTGACTGAAGTCATTAAGTCATTACAAATATTTGTCACATGATCTCAGCATAACCTTATGCAACAACAAGGCAGTCCTTTTATATGTCCCTAATTGATTCATTATTCCACTCACCTTCTTTTCCAAACCTTTTCACCCTTTCTCGAGCCTCCCTTTGCAGTCCCTCTCTCTGTCTCTTTCTTTCTGTTTCTCTCTCTCTCTCTCTCTCTCTCTCTCTCTCTCTCTCTCTCTCTCTCTCACACACACACACACACACACACACACACACACACACACACACACACACACACACACTCACTCTGTCTCTAATATGTTCTCTTTCCCTCTCTCTCCCTCTTTCCTTCCTTCCTTTTCTTTTTGCTGGAAACCTTGCTTCATACCTCACAGAAAAATTTAAGGCTAATAGGTCCTTTCTGCTCTCCCCCTTACCTTAGATCATTCAGAAGTCTTCCCTTACTATTTTCTCTTTCATCCCTGTCTCACATGAAGAAGTGGCCCTCCTTATCAAGACAAACCCCTCTGAATGTACAAGTGGTCTGATTTCATCTCATCCTCTCCAACAGATCACCCCTTCTATCATCTCCATTCTCACTAATCTTCAATCCTTCCTTGTCTATTGACTGTTTCCGTGCTGCCTACAAAGACACTCATCTCTCCCATCCAAAAAACCCTCACCTGATTTGTCCGTATCTGTTTAGCTATATTTCTTCTCACTTCCGTCCTTGAGGACATGATCTACAGTTTCCATTTCCCTTCTCACTTTCTTCTAAATTCTGCAGTCTGTCTTCTGATCTCGTCATTCAGCTAGAACTGCCCTCTCCAAAGTTACTGGTGACCTCCTCAATGCCAAATTAAATGACTTTTTCTTAATCTTTATCCTTCTTGAACTCTGCAGCCTTTGAAACTCTCAGTAATGCTTTTCTCTTGATATGCTCTTCTCTCTGGGTGTTTGTGACATTTTTCCTTCCTGGTTCTCCTGTCAATCTGACTGTTCCTTTTCAGTTTCTTGCAGGACCTTTATCTAAGTCAAGGCCATTTATCATGGGTGTCCCGAAGGCTATGTACCAGGTCTTCTGTTCTCCTTCAGTATAATTTCTCTTGGTCTCCTTTGGTCCCATAGATTAAGTTATCCCTATGTAGATGATTCTTAGATCTTTTAATCCAGCCCAAATCTCTCTCTTGACCACCAGTTTCACATCTCCAATTGCCTATTGGACATTGCCAGTTGGAGGTCCTGTAGGCATCTTAAAACTTAACATGTCCAAAGCTGAACCCATTCTCTTCCCCACTCCCTCCGTAACCCTCCTCTCTCCCAAAATTTCCTGTTAGTTTCAAAGAGACCACCATCTTCCTAGTCAACCAGTCTTCCAACACTAAGTGTTGTTACTCTTCACTTGACAATCTTGATTCTTCACTTTCTCTCATTGCCACATCCAGTCTGTTGCCAAGTCTTGTTGATTCTACCTTTAAAACATCTTTCAGGTATATATTCTTTTTTATAACATGACTGCTGCCTGGTATAAACCCTCCTCAACTCACACCTGGACTAGATTGCAATAGCCTTTCAGTTGGTCTTCCTGCCTCAAGTGTCTCTCCATTCCAGTTTGCCCAACATTTAACTATCAGAGTGATCTTCCTAAAGTGCAAATCTGAACATGTCGCTCCCCACCTTCTCAATACAGTCCAGTGGCTCCCCATTACCTCTAACATCAAACATAGATTCTCTGTTTGGCTTAAAAGCCATTTATATCCCATCCCCTTTTTAACTTTACAGTCTTCTGCTTCTCCTCTCCACATATAAACCAGTGACATGACCTCTTTGCTGTTCTTCATGCAAGACATTCCTCTCTTGACTCTAAGCCTTCTTACTGACTGTCCCTTATGCCTGGAGTCTTCTCCCTCATCTCCCTGGCTCCCTTCAAATCTCAGCTAAAATTAGACCTTCTCTGGGAAGCATTTCCCTGAGTGCTCGTGCTTTCCATCTTAAGATTACCTCCAACTTATCCTTTATGTATTTTGTACATATATAGTTATTTATTTGCATGTTGCCTCCCCCTTTAGACTGTGAGCTCCTTGATATCAGGGACTGTCTTTGACCTTTTCTTTGCATTCACAGCACTTACCACAGTATATTTAAATGCTTGTTGACTTACTTGACTTGAATTTTAGAACTGGAAGGTATCATGGTGATCCTATAATTTGATCTTATTTTACATTCAGTGAAACTGCAGTCATAATGCAGTGAAAAGAACTCTGGTTTTAGAATCTGAAGACTTAGGTTTGGGTCTTTCTCTGTCACTTATACCATGTAAAACTTCACTCAGGTTATTTACCTTGGCCTCAGTTATCTTATCTATAAAATTAGGGTGGAGGAGTAGCCTAGTGGGCCTCTTGAGATTCTTTTAAGCTTTAGATCTATAAATCTTCTGGCTCAAAATCCATGATCCTCAGAAGCCCATAGAGGTTAATTTATTTGAATTGTCTTAAGGTCACACAACTCATTATTAACAGATTCTCCTAGGATTATGGTCTTTTCGCTGTACTTTACTGTCTTAATATTTCATTAGAGTATGGAGGCAGATGATTATTTCATGGGCTTATTTTAGAAGGAGGGCTTTATAGATTGGCTATTTCTTATAATCTGAAAAACCCAAGGGGCAAGAGATGACCTATATTCACCATCTTGAATTAGAACCGGAGACTGTAAGGGTAGAAGAGAAATAGGAGATAGATTCTGTTTTTTTTTTTTCTTTTAGACTTTGGATATAGTTAGCTATTCATTCTAGTTTAATTTCATATCATTTAGAATTTTCCCTGCCCCGCTATTTTTTGTGCGTCTTCCTATGATTTTTCTAAGAACTTAAAATCCTTTTTCTTTAATGTCCTCTGCCTTCTTCTAAGTAACTAGAGATATTTAGTCTGGGGAAAAGAAGTTTTGTGAAGGATATGATGGCAGCTTTCAGATATGTGAAAGTCCATTATGTAGAAGACTCCTACTATACTTTAAGATCCTTGGGGACCAGGGACCTGTCTAGGCTAAGCTTTCTATCTCTGCCAGCATCTGTCATGGTATTTTGTTCATAGTAGATACTTACTCTTTATGAATGATTGAAGAGGGACCATACTTGTTTTCCTTGGTCTTCTAGTACAGAACTAGGAACACAGAGATTGGGGGGTCGGGGTGAGAGCGTAATATAAGGAAGAACTTACTGACATTTGTGAGATTGTCAAAACTTAAATGAGTTGTCTCTTGACTACTAAGTACTACTACTACTACTACTACTACCACCACCACCTACTAAGTTCTCCATTGTTAGAGGACTTTGAATGGAGAATGGATAACCATTTTCTGGGGTATTTATCAAGGGCATTCCTGCTTAGGCATGAATTCAACTAATGACCTCTTAGGTCACTTCTAACTTAAATTCTGTGCCTCTTTCACTGGGAGCAACATACCAGCTCTAATTGGGATATTTTGGTACTGCCCCTGAAGCACCAAAATATATCATTTTTACTGAATACAAGATAGCTATGTTAAATAACTAACATTTACATAGCACCTTAAGGGTTTACATGTTATCTCATTTGACCTTGACCTATACTCTCTCTGATACCATTAAGTCTCTGGGCTCTTCTCACCAGCACCATCCTAGGTGAATTCAAATCAGAGATGAAGGTGGGAAGGTAAAGGATACTCAATAGTGTCAAGAACTTTGACTTTAGCTTTTACTGTGATTAAAATAACCAGAGTGTTTTTTTTTTTTTTTACATTTCTGGAAAACGCATTATATAAGATGTATTACCCCATCCCTTTACACTAAAGTCTTTATGAAAATTACCATGCATGATCCATTCTTTTAAAGACTTCTGCATATTGGAGAACTAGTAATTCTATTTTTAGGCTTTTAAAAAAAACTGTTCTGTGATATCACTGGGTATGACTTTTGTGACAACATTTGCAAAATGGAGCAAAGAAAGCAGTGAGTTCAGAAAGCTTTTTTGGAGCACAAGATATACATGAGGGTAATCCTACAGAGGTTTGTATGGTCACTTGTATATAGGGTGCCATCTTAAAGCTAGGATTAATGCCTTCAATAATCCATGCATCCTGTGAAACATAAAAGATAATATAAAAAGAACTGTCCAAAAATATGGGCATATGGAAAAGTAAGATAATTTGTCAAATTATTTACCTTAAAATATAATGTGTTTCCAATTTTGCTAGTTTCCTGTGACCCCTTTTCACAATTTAATACCCATAGTAATATTAGCAGGTTGCTAACATAGAATAAAATTGTATGTTTTCTTCATCTCTGGCCACCAACAGAACCTTCTTTATGAGTAAGTTCTTATGTCTCCTTCAAAGTGTTTAGTAGATCACAGGATAAGGAATGCCCTTTACCTCTAAGGGGGAAAAAACCCCTCAAATTTTTCCCCCTCATATTCTGCCTTGATTCTGAAAAATGTTTCCCCAGTGACCCTACACTTTTCCAGGTAGTTCCCTGAACCAATAGGCAAGAAGTTTGTGGGCAGGAGTTCTTATATTACTGAAAAAATCCCATTTGTATATATTTTTCCTTTTTGTTATTCCAAGGAAGAGACCTAAGACTGTGGGAGAAATGGAGCAGAGCCACCACTTCTTCTTGCCTTATTATTGGTCTTAATTTTGGGAAATCTGCAGTAAAAATGGAGAAGAAATATACAGCAGTGGAGTCCTGGGACCTCCCAGCCGTACTAAGATGCAAATCATTTAGTATTGGTACAAATGATTTAATGGAAATGCAGTGAGGTTTCCCTGTACAAATAGTTTCCGTTCCCACTACTTCCATGTAGAGAAAGGGAAAAAAAAATCATTCCACATAACTCTATGGGATAATTACCAAAGAGTTACATGTGGCAAACACTAATCTGGCATTGTAATTTACAGTGACTATAAGAATATTCATGATGGTGGGGAGGAAGCATTAGAGTGGAAGTTAGTTGCAAAGAAAATACAAAATCACTTGAACTAAAGAATATTGTAGATAGATACTTTTGTTTAATGGTATTTAAAGCTGCCTAGATAGATTGTGGGCAAGGAGAAATGTGTTTTATGGGAAGTGCAACTTTTATCCCCATATAAGAACAGTCTGATTATAATGTAAATCTAAATTTTTGAGATACTTTGCTGGTCATACTTGTAATACATTTATGATTCCTATGTGAATCTTTTTTTAGTTTATACCAATCCTGTCACATCAGAGCGGAGTGATTGACAAACTTTTTGTTAAGGTTATGTAACAGTCTGCCAGTACTTCTGTAAGCTTGGTTCCTGTTGTTAAAATTTACAGGATCATAGACTAACTACTTTGTTTTACAGATTAAGAACCTGAGACTCAGAGATGTTATGACTTGCCCTATAGCTGCATGGCTTTTGTCAATGGCAGACCTAGAACTATAAGTAGGGTTTTCCCGAGTGATTTTAGGGAATGAACATTTCATAAATACTGAGGTGATCTTAAACTTTTAGAAACAAAAAAGTAATTGATATGTTAGTTTGATGAGACTTTGAAGCATTTCTATATCTCTTTATCTGTTATTTGTGACTAGGAAAGCTAGATACCATTTTCCCCCAGTGAAATGTCTCACTTGTATGATTAGATAAATTCTGAAAACGAACATGCGTTATCAGGTAGCTTTTGAGTTATAACTATAACTTTGATTTTCTTTTTCCTCTTTATTTTAACCCAGAAATTGGAAATAAGAAGTTTTATAAGTACAGCAAAGAGAAAACATTGAAGTGGCTGAATAAAAAGGTATAGTTGGTTTTGATTTTTTTTTAAGCATTAAATGCCTGTTTGTTTAAAGTGAGAGTATTAATATAACAAGTTATTTGATTTGAAACAGCTTTACAGAATGAACTGGCCAGAAAAGCTACATGAGAATTGCCAAGTATGATCCAATTAAAAGCATATTAATAATAATTATTTATTTCTAGAGTTCTTTAAGGTTTGCAAAGTACTTTCGCCACAGCAGCAGTATGAATTAGGTAATGGAAATATTATTATTCTCATTTTACTGGGGAGGAAATTGAGACTCAAAGAGGTTAAACCACTTATTCAAGGTCATGCAGTTAGCAAGCTGCAGAACAAAGCCTAGAGCCTAAGTCTTTCCCCTATCCAAGTCCAACACTGGACGAGACTTCCTGTTGCCATCTAGATAAAAACATACAGACAAATATGGTAAGGCCCTCATGTAAATTGGGGCAGTTTGAATATGGGCAGATTGGTGAAAAATATTTTTATTTACCTGGAAAACATGATTTCAAATTTAAAAAATATGACTTACCTCTATCAGTTAATAAGTATGAAATAAAATGCAGTTTTAGTGACCTTTTATTGAATATAATTTGTCACACTATTTTTAAATTCACTCTAGTTCAACTAGTTGATAAACTTCAGTCAGTAAACATTTAGTAAGCACCCATTGTATGCTAGGCACCATGCTAAGCTCAAGATATTTTTCAGTTAACTATAATTTTTATGCCCTCAGTCATTTGGACACCTTCTACTGGCCCATTTGTAGATGATTCTATGGTTTCATAAGCTTTGTCTCTGTCTTCATATCAGCCTTAATAAAGGTATACTATAGCTAAAGATGCAGTTGGTTAAGAAAGTCAAAACAGTGAACAATCTGTTAGAGTCTAGTTCTGCTCTCAAGGCTGATTATTTATTTGTTTGATTTTATCTTAATTAGAGCCATTCATACGTTCAAATTTCTCATGAGGGCTCTTCAGTTTCACAGACCTCCTTAGAATTTCCTATCATTCAATCCAATTTGGTTCTTATACATGTAATCTAGCAAGTAAGCACTAGAAACAGAATCTTGATTCAGGATGGTGGGATGAAACGGGGGAACGTACAGTATCCAAGTATAGAGGTCTTGTAGGAGATAAAAGATATGGGACGAATCAGGTCTAGAAATGTAACTACCCTGAAGTTGTGGAAGCCGTTGTTAACTAATTGGTATGAGTTCCAACAGACCATGTACTGCTACTGCCAAGTGGTCTACATGGATCAGTTACTACTATTGTTGTTGTTGTTGTTGTTGTCAGGAGCTAACATAGTTGTCTGTTCTGTCTGAATTCCCATCAGCTCATTCCCCATCACAAAAACTAAGACCCCGGGACTTTGTGTAGGTACACTTGGATCTGCCATGTTGGAGAGCATCAGGTGTTTATCAACTCTACATACTAGTGGTAGCCTAGCAAATAAGAACAAGGTCTGATTCTTTCTGTACAAAGTCAGTCATTTAGCAGGCGTGTCCTCTGGAGACAAGTTTGATGAGGATGGATCTTTTGTAGGTTTAAACATCATAGGATGTTCTTAATTAACACACTCTTAAGGAAAACTTGTTTGCCCAGCAGAAATATATGACTGGCAACAATGACCTTGTAATCCTAAACCAGGGGTTCTTAACCCACTTTGGGTCATGTACCCCTTTGGCAGTCTAGTGAAGCCTACGGATGGACTCCTTGTCAATTATATTGAAATATATTTATCAAAATACATGAAAAAAAAAGTTCACAGACTCCAGGCTAAGAATCTTCATCCTAAATGTTAAGTTTGAATCAATCAGTGCATCCAAATTTGCTATAAAAATTTGTCCAAGACAGAACTATTAAAGATCATCTTTTTATGAGGTCTCTGGGACCAATAAGAATTTAGTGCAGTTTCCTGTGTTTCTACATTTTATGTCCATAATTGTGCCTGTGACAGTATAGTACAGAATAGGAGCCCTATGAGTCTAGATAGTGTAAATTGACCTAATGAAACTCTAGCTGATATCCCGCCAGCCTTAGAAAATGGTGAGATGTTACAAAATAGGTCACTGGTTTTCACTTTTAATTTGGCTAGATTATCATGACCGTGCTTGTACGATTTCTGGTATTTGCTCAGCTCTTTATGTATGGAATAATAGCTGATGAAAATGTTTGAACAGAATCTTGGTGCCTTATCTAATACTCTCTTACTTAGTCTTTGTTAATGGTTGTGAATTTATATTTCTTTATTTCATTTATTCTCTTGTTTCTTTAAGCAGAAGTTCATGCTTATTGCACTTAGGAAAAATTTTAAGTTAATTAGAGTTTTAGATATACATATATTAGGAATAAGCTGAAGTGTTACCATCTATCTTTAATTTTCTTCTGAGTCTAGAGCCATCTTTGATTTTGTGGGGTACTGTACAGGTATTTATAGAACCTAAAATACTTATTCCTCAGCCCCTTAGATAATGACTTTATTGGCCTCTACAAAGCCTTATGTTAATTTCTTCCTCAGTCTTTGTGGTATGGTTTTCCAAATTGGGAAGGGTCAGGTGTTCTTTTAATTGGCACTTATTTCCTTCATTCTTCCTGTTTTTATCATTCTGTAGGTGGATCAGACTGTGAGAGCTTTAAAAATTAGCAATGTAAATGTAGGTGCTCGAGTATTGTCTGCCACGTTTGTCCTGGGTGACCATGGCTCTGACATCAAAGAAGGTAAGTTCATAGAATCATAGATCAGAGCTAGAAGGGACCATAGCTGCCTTCAGATCTATCTCTTTATTTCACAGATAAGGAAAGTGAGATAAAGATGAGTTAAGTGATTTCCTCAGGGTCAGCTAACTGCTAAATGCCCCAGCTGGGACTTGCATCTGAGATACTGCAGTAGCAACCATTTTATTTTATTTTATTATTTGTTGTTGTTGTTGCTTTTTTGGGAGGGCATTTTGGGGTTGAGTGACTTGCCCAAGGTCCCACGGCTAGTTTTTGTGTTAAGTATCTGAGGCTGGATTTGAACTCAGGTCCTCCTGACTCCAGGGCCGGTGCTCTACTCACTGCACCACCTAGCCACCCCAATAGTAGCAACCATTTTAAAATAGAGTAACATGCCTGCACCTCAATACTTATATGCAAATTTTTAAAGTCTTTGATTTTTATTTTTATTTTATTTTTGATATTTATTTTTCTTGTGTCAATATGTAACAGGGATGTAATTTTTTTCTGATTCAAGTAACATTTTGCGTCAGACTTCCTTTTATTAATGTTTGCTTAAATGATAAAAACTTGACTTAGATTATGTACTTTATAGTAAGAAAAGTAGGGCACTTTTCAATTACCTGCATGATTATTGTATATCCTGATTTACAAGTTGAGGATGGGATAAGAGAATTGGGTACGTTCCATCAGAGAAGAAAAGACAATAGGGTCTTCAGATAGACGAAAGGTTTTCATGTAGAGAAGGGAATAGACTTTTTCTGCTTTGTACTAGAGAGCAAAACAAGGACAAAGGAATACCAATTACAGCAATTTTAAAAATAGCAATCAGATTTTATAATATAAAAGGATTTAAAGCTAGATGGCGCCTTAGAGATCAAGATGTCCAGCAGAGGGGAGGTGACTTAGTAAGTGATGCAGATGGGCTTCAGATCTGGGTTTCTTGATGCCAGATACCAGAAAAGCTTCAGTATAAGGAAAAATAATAGAGCTGTCTAAAAAGGAATTGGTTGCTTCATAGGTTACACTAAAGTTCTTCAAGTAGAATTAACCATTTATTTTAGATGTTGTAGATGGGACTGATGCTTTGGATATGAATTAAATTGATCACCTAAATGGCCATCTTTATAGAATGTAAATCCCTTGAGGACAGGGGCTGCTTAGTTTCCCTCCTTGTATTCCCATTTCCTACTATCGTGCTTGGCATAAAGTAGGAACTTACTAAATGCTTCTTGATTGATTTACAAGTCATGTTCAGTGATTATGCTTCTCTCAAGCTATATATTGGGTTAATGGGTTGACCACCCACTCTGTAAGACCTCACATCTCTCACCTGTATGTGTGGATACCTGCCCACTCCCTGGACTGGCTTCCTTCCAGTCTGCCTTTATACAAGCAGCTTTAGGTTCCCAAAAAAAGGACTTCTACCATTTATACTCAAACTCTCTGAGTCCTAAGAGTCACTTTGTTGTGTGAGAATATATTTCCCCTCTCCATCACTCTAGCCCTAGAATCCTCAATGATGTATTTCTATCAATCAGCAATCAGCCACTCAGAGTAATCACACTTTTAGATTTTATGAATATGCATTTACTTAGCAACAAGGCAAAAGACATAATAATATCAGTAGTAGCCATATATTAAAGCAAATATATGAAAATTAAATATACCACAGTCCACAAATAAACCTCGGTTAATCCCACCAGAGCAGTCAGTTTCTGTAGGGGAAAAATGACCCTACACAGAAATTTGCAAAGAAGATGCCTAAGTGAGGAAAACACATATACTCAGAGTTACTCTTCTGGAATTGTAAAACTCAGTATCCTTATTCTGTTTTTGGAGTTGTCCATAAGATTTCCTTGATGAATGTAGCTTATATGTTGAATAAACGCTTCTACTGCTAAACTGGGTTAATCTACATCAGGGATGGGGAACCTGTGGCCTCAAGACCACATGTGACCCTCTAGGTCCTCAAGTGCAGCTCTTTGATGGAATCCAAATTCCACAGAACAGATCCCCTTAATAAAAAGATTTGTCCTATAAAACTTTGGACTCAGTCAAAAGGTGCATCCAAGGACCTAGATGGCCAACTTTGGCCTTGAGGCCACAGGTTCCCTACCCCTGATCTACCCTGTCCTTGGTAAACAACTCATTGTGCAATCTAACTAGTTGGTCTACTGAGTGACTTCTTTGATTCTCTGCTTTCAATCTGTTCTCCAGCTCAGCTAGACTTAATCCTTAATATAACTGTAGTAACCATCACTTCCAGCTTCATCCCTTAGCTGATACTGTTCTGAAATCTGTCCTTCCATCCCTATCTCTCCTAATTTTTCTGGGTTCAAGCTTTCTATCCTTTATGCAAATATGATTCCCCCTAAGCTTGTGATTAGTAGCAATAGAATTACCACACCCGGAATTTTAGGTCTGGGAGGAAACTTGGAGAATATATAGTATAACCTCCTTACTTTGTACAAGGGGAGACTGAAGCCTGTGATTAAGTGTGAGGGTTGGACTGTATATCTGCCGAACAACATTCTTTCAATTTCTCCATCTCCTCATTTGATAGAAGAGTTCTACTACTTGCATGTTTATGCAATGTGATTAGTTCCTAGAAATCTTAACACTATGCTCTGAGGCCTTTGTGCCATTGTCCCTTTGTACAGTTCAGATACGTACAGCTTGAGTCATTTTATCTGAAAAGAAGTTTGAAGAGTAGTTCACAGTATAATAAATGAGAGTCATCTTACAGCGCTCCTCTGCCAGCCAGTACCATGCTAGGAGTGGTGAGGTTCCCTCTTTGCCAAGCACCAAGCTGTTTCTGTGACTGGTGGGAAAAGGGTACTCTTTTCTTGTACCCTGAATTCTGATTTGGAACTATCGTTTTTCTATTTTGACTCAGACTTAGAGCTGGAAGGGACCTTAGAAGGTTCCCCTCATTTTACAGATGAAGAAAGAGAAGCCCAGGTTAATTAAATTGTCTGAGGTCTCATAGTTAATATTAGTAGCAAAATCGGGACTTGGGCATCTGAATCCAAATCCAGTTCTTTCTGCTGTAGGATGCACTGACCCTGTTGCCCTCTGAATTAAGCTGACCCTGAAAGTCCCTTTCCCCTAGACTTAGTAATCCTAAAAAACAAGATGACTTCATTTCTGATATGGTTTTAAAAATCATTTGGGAATGGCCATGGATTCTACAGGGGTCTTAATGTGGATGAAAGAGTCTTACATTTCAGCTTACAAATAAACATCCAACTTACAAGTGAACTTTTTGGAATAGAACCTCTCAAAGTTGGGGAGTGCCTGTAGTTCAAAATAGTTTCCCAGGTAACAGAAGAAAGATGAGGATACTTTTTGTACTCCCCCTACATCTCATTTAGTTTTTTATTTTTTCATTGTGTAATTTGGAGGCTCTAGGGAGGGTAGAATAATGCTGTTTATGCTTATTTTGAATGTTTGCTAAAGGTTACCTTTGAATTTCATAAAGAGTGAATGACTATTAATTAAAGAGTTTAAGAAATCTTAGCACTCATTTTGGAATGAGGCCATGGAAAATTACTTTTATGCTCAGGAATTTTATTAAAAAAACAATACCCAAGAACCTTTCTTCTTTTTATTTTGACTATTTTAAAAAATATTCATTAGGCCATCAGTTGTCATTTGAAGAAAAGCGGTTTAATTACAGAAAAATGGTAGTTCACAAAAGAACATGACTTCTTAATGTTTGTATAATGCAGTAAGATAGTTCCTTAAAGTGACTATTCTTATCCAGATAAGAAAACCATCATGTTGAAATGCTCATTGCCCATATGTGCAGGGGTGGCTGAAGAGACCTTCCGTCATTGCTGCTTTTCAGACTGTAAACTCCTTTTAGGGAGAGACCGTATATCAGATTTCCTTAATATTCCCCAGAGTGCCTAGCAGTGTTCTCAACACTTAAGAGGAGCCCAGTAAATTTTCAGTGTAGCTGCTGTTGGCAGACAGCATCACAGGCGATATATCTTTGGTTCCCAAGGTCATTTTGGCTTGTCTTCTGCTGCTCTCTCCTCATGTGTCACAGTTCCGCGGCATCACTGAAAGTCACGAAACTTGAGGGCATCAAAGAAAGAACATTGGACTTAGGAGTGAGGAAGATCCAAGTTCACATCCTGCCTCAGACACTTAGCAGCTCTGTGACCCTGGGCAAGTCAATCTCTTCCTCTGTGAAATGATGGGGTTCAACTTGCCGACCTCTACAGTCCCTCCCAGCCTCATATCTATGTTCTGTGATTGAACAGCCCGCTGTGATGATAGATGCAGTTTATGTATCAACATGTGTGTGAATAGAAGAGGGAGGGGGTACTTTGGAAGAACTTGATGAGATACACCAAGCTAAGTCACTGCATGCTATAATATACTCAGTGTGAAAGTGGTCACACGTGGAATTTGGCAGAAACTGTCAAGAAATAAGAGACTCTCTGTTTTGAAAAATGGGAAATGACATTGATTAATTCATCATTTCTTATGAACATTTTAACTCGTGCAAAACAGTTGCTGCATTGAGGAGGTTGAAGCATATCTTTTGAAACCTGAACCCATTTGAGCCAAGGCATTTAATTTCCTTGCCAAGTGGAGAGGCATGATGTGTAACAGAGGCAATGCTCTATCGTAGAACAAGCCTTTAGTCCAAATCTTGACTCTGCTAGGAGGCAATGTGGTACGAGAGGAGAGCTGGCCCTGGAGCCTGAAGACCTGCCTTCAAGTCACTCTCCCCATGCTCATGACTTGTGTGTGACCTCAGGCAAATGATTTAACTTCCCTGGGCCTTGGTTTCTTCAGCTGTAAAATGACAGGTGTACATCTGATGACTTCTAATCTCCTTTCCACCTCTAAGCCTGTGATCTCATGCCTCATTTCCAAAGCTTTACAGGGAAGAATGATAGAAGGTTTTAAATAGCAGTGCCCTAACCAAACAGTGGAAAAACTAGATCATCCTGTGACAGTATCTAGGTGATGATGGGAGGAAAACAAAACGGATGGGAAGTGGAACAGGTTGGCCAGTGTGTTTATATGGATCTCTTCACATAATTACAACAGTAGAACCACATTTGGATGCTATCATCTCAGTATCTAGTGAGTTATTTGAAGCAGTCATGCTTTAGAGGGTAAAGTTGGGACTAATGGCTAGGCCTGGCTAAATACTTAAAGAAGAAATATATCCTACAGGTAACACAATTTAAAAGGCACTTAGGTCAATTCTCAGTATCTCTAAAAGAGGGAGAAATTCTAAAGAGAAAAGAAAATATTAGATTAAAAAGATAAGTGATCAAGAAAACCTCAACTTTTAATCAAGATAGTGACTTTCTCGTGTCTTTAAAACTCTAGGATGATCTATGCATTGAGGCCATCTTGGAGAAGAACATGACAAGAGAATAAACAGGCTTTTGCAAATGATTTTTTTTGGTAGACCAAATATTTAGAGTCATGCAGTCAAAGATAGAAAATGTAAGAACCTACTGTTCGCTATTGGTTAATTTTTTAAGTATTTGAATAAATTAAAGTTTTGAAGAATTTAGATAAGGTTTCTCTCACATGTTCATTAAAATTATGCAGAACAATGAGTTTATAGTCATGTTTGCTGATCCACTGAGGATTGATAGGTGTGTTTCAGTGTCTTGGAAGATGTGCAGACAAGAAAAGGATTCTTTGTAGATGATGGTTTTACAAATGTTCCTCTTTATGGATGACAAAGTACTTGTACAGAACAGAACAGTGAAATCCAAAGTAAGGCAAAAGAAATTGTTTTAGCCATTCACACTAAGAAAACTAAAGTGGATAAAAGCTCATGTTGCCCAGGGTGTCTTACAGCTAGACTACAGTCTGCTGGATTAGCCCATTGGCAAACTGTTTTGCATGGATATAGAAAAGACAGTGATCTATGTCTATAATGGAATGGAGGAAAAGATTGAGATGAATCACCGGTGGGAAATTACTATTATTGATCCTGCACTAAAAAAGCCTTTCTCTTCTACACAATTGTTCCCTGGTTGATACTCTGTCTACAAATTATGGAACAGTGTAATCTCAGAAGAATCCAACTTTTAATTAACCTAGTGAGCAGTGGAACTATACATGGTAGGACAAATATATCTATATAAAAATGACTGTATCATTTTTGCATTCATAAAAAATAATTTTCAGGACATATAAGATGGGACTGGGAAAAGATGCTGGCTTGTCATATAATGAGAATTATAGAAAATCTAAGTGCTGTTATATCAGTACCTTTGATATATTACAAGATTAAGAGGAAAGGCCTCCAGTACATTTGGTAGACCCACAGTGGAAAATTTATGGGAAAAAATATGGACAGGAATTACACATAGGATGAGTTATAAAAGAATTATGATTAGCACTGGTGAAAAGATTACCCCGACTGAGGAAAATCACAGTTCATCAAAATATCACCGTTACCAGTTTGTTAGAACATCATTTTCTACATTGGTCTGCTGGCTATTATCCAGGGTTGTAACAGTAATCTTAACCAGTCATTGAATCTTAAATATGGTTCCAGTCTCAGCCATAAAGAAGGTTATACACCATTGCCATTGTGCATATTGGGTTTTCTTGGTCAGATTGATATAAAACCTTATTCCTTTTAAGCTGACCCTGAGGCAAAATTTGTGACACTACCTTTAAGGCAAAGTTTAGCTTAACTATATAAGGGGGGAAAACCAACGGGAGATGAAAATTGCTTATTGTCTGGATTATGGCATTCAGTTAGGTGGGAAAACTCTAGAGTTTGTCTGTCAACAAGTCAGTAAACACTTATCAAATCCTTACTAGGTGCCAGCCACTATACTGAATGCCAGGGATGTGAAGAAAAAGCAAAACATAATCCCTGCATCGTATATACCTGGATTAAGAAGTTGGGCCCAAATCAAGCAGGAAGAGAATGGACTGAACTGTTTGGGGAAATTATCTTAATAATGACAAATTCCCTCAGAAACAAATATGTTTTAATACAAAATAACCTATTTTAGTCTGGTCACTAGTTAAGGAATATGGAGGTTCCTGAAAAATAAAAAATGAGCGTCACGCAGAGGACAGTGAAGAAAACTGGTGATTATGAGGAGAATGCATTGTGTAACAAAGAAGGAACTTGAAGAAGGAGCAAAGTGAAAGATTATCAAAGAAATATAACCAAATAAAGAAGATAGACTGCTCATGTTGTGAGAGCAAGGGAGAACAGGGAAAAGGCCGAGATGCTACATGGGTACCTTTATGAGGTCAGGAGAAAGTAGGGGACTAGCACTATGGGTGGACAGCTCAGTGGCAGAGTTGTGCGAGGACATGAATAGGAGCCACATAAGTTGGACAGGAATGGATGGGTCAAGTTCTGTATTTGAGGGAATATTCACATTGATGAGATCAACTATTATCTTGTTTACAGGCAGTAATGGGAAGAGAGATGGAGATAATTCTAAAAGCAGAAGGTCTCAACTCTAAAAAATGACTTTGAGCAATTTCTGCCCCCATGTGATTATCCTGCCTTGCTAATGATGTTTAGTTACGCTCTAGTATTTTATATGAAATACTGACATTAAGAACAAGACTCTGAAACAAGATTCCATGGTCTTATCTAATTGTTTCCAACTAATGCCAGAGCCATATTTTAGTCCTGAAGCATTTGCCAAATAACTGTAAGATCCAGATGCTTTAGTATTAATGATTATACATTCTGTTGAGTTAGCCTTTTACTCTAAAAAAAAATAACATTTTATTAGTTCTACATAAAAGACACATAACATTAAGTATCCTCTTAAAGCAAATACCTTTTTAAGGACATAGTCTGTAGATCACTTCAGTTTTCTAAAATAATCACCCTAGTTATAGTGGATTACATTGTAAATGTTATGTTGGAAGAAAAATAACCAGAACTACTCAGCTAAGAAAAAAACTGTGCATATAAAACTGTGGCTGTTCCATACTGCTAAAGCTACCCCATGCAAGGATTCTAAATTGTAAAATAATCCTTGCATAATGGCTTGGTTCTTTTTTTTTTTTCTTACTCGCAGCCTTAATTTCATTTTCTTTCAGAGGATTACATCCGTTATGCTCATGGCCTAATATCCGAATATATACCCAAGGAATTAAGTGAAGACTTGGCTAAATACTTAAAGTAAGTATGATTCATGTTTAGTTATGCTAAGGAAGTGTACTGCCTCTTGTCACCCGAGAAGAAAATTTCCTTGATAGCCCAAAGAAATTACTTTTCGAATAATAAGGTTTCTACTTATTTTGGGTGGCATGGAGATTGCTTTTATGGTTTTTTTAGTTTGACATTCCATACATAAAAACTAATTCATAACAGAGGATGAAATGAAGAGTTAATGTGATTTAGGTAGACAAATTTATTACATTCATATTGACCCCCCCAAATTATTTCAGAGTTACCTTGTAGATTTGCATTATGATAATTAAAGAAGGTTAAAAAAAAAAACCCTAGCCATGGGCTGCTTTTTAAAAAAGCATCAGATTTCAAGGTTCCATTAACTTTCTTTGTGAAATCAAAACCATTCTGTTGTAGGACAAAAAAAAAAAATGCTAGGTTTGGAAGCAGGGGATTGATGTTCAGAACCCAGCCACCCTTGGGCCAGTGGGCAAGTCACTCTCTAGCTCTTTTGGCCTCAATTCCCTCATCTGTAAAAATGGTGGTTATAATACTTGTATTTCCTTCTTCACAGGGTTGTGAGAATAGTAAAACTTAAAGCTCTCCACTTATATGTGAACTGTTGCTACTATTATATGTTTGTGTAAGTATGCTAAGCAGCTAGGTGGTACATTGGATAGAGTGTTGGGCCTAGTCAGGTAGACTCACATTCCTGAGTTCAAATCTGGCCTCTGACACTTACGAACTGTGTGACACTGAGAAAGTCACTTAACCCTGTTTGCCCTCAGTTTCCTCATCTGTAAAATGAGCTGGAGAAGAAATGGCAAACCACTGTTATATTTTGTAAAACACTTATATTTGCTAAGAAAACCCTAAATGGAGTCATAGAAGAGTTGAACATGACGAAAAACAACTGAACAACAACAGTATATACACTGTTGTATACTATTCTATGTTTGTATTCTATTGTATAGTATGATTTCTTGAAAGGAGAGAGTATTTAATTTGTCTTGTATCCCCAGGGCTTAGTGGGACGTAGTGGGTGCTTAATAAATGCTTGCTGTTGGTCCTGTGCTCTCTGTGATATAAGAAAGCTGTATACCCATCACCACACACACAGGGAACATGATCTGCATTGTATCCCAGTAATTTTGTAGCTAGAGGACGTGCTTTATAATGGCTTTTCACTGACAAATACACTGGTTATATATGTGTTGAGGGATACAGAGGAGTAAAATGATCAGCAACAGTTAGTTCCTTTGTCCCAGAAATGAATGTGTAGACACTGCCTCCAGTTAATCAATGAATAAAGCAGATTCTAAGGATAAATACAATATTACTAGCAAGGTGTGAGGGATACAGATACGATACAATACATGAAACAGTGCCTACTGGAGAGGAACTTAGGCTGCAATTGGGAAGCCGTGTGTGTGTGTGTGTGTGTGTGTGTGTGTACAGAATAAATACACAGTCGTTAACTACAAGGAAGTTTGAGGAAGTCACTAGCCATTGGGTGAACAGGAAAGGCCTCATGTAGATCGATTGCAAACACTTTGAGGGTAAGTACCATAATCTTCTATCTTTTTTGAGAACCTGTTGCTCTCCTCATCCTTCTCTAGCAACATATCGTATGGGCCTCTAATAAAAGCTGCTGATAGACTAGTGGATTTCTATGAGCCTCAAAGAGTAGACGCCACGATCTGTCATATGACCTCAGTATTGAATCTGAGACCTGGAGCTCTTCTCCCTGAAGCTAGCTGATAATTTCTGTTCACTGAGTTACATGCGGAGTCTTTTGCCAGCTTGGACGACCAGGATGGCAATCATGTAAGAGATTAAGTAGACAATCCGTTACATGGGACAGCCACATATGAGGTCTACAGTCTTTGTGAAATTTGCACATTTGCCAGGGACCTTGCCTATTCATTTTTTACTGACCTGTGTAACTATTTCTCAATGGAAAATTTGTACGAATTAGAAACTTAATTTCTATCTTTCTCTTTTGATCCTTTCCTCTCCCAATTTATATTTCCTTTTTTCCTTCTTTCTTGAAAGAACAAACAGAAGTGAAAAAAATAAGTTTCTCTCTAAAGTCAAAATCAAAAAAATGAAACAACTACTAGTTTTGTTCATGGTTACAAATTACCTATTGTTAAGTAGACAGTAAGTTTTTTGGAATCTACTGTACAGCCTACATTAAATCTTTAATGATCTGTGTAGCTTAAATTTCAAAGTAGTGAGTGTGTGTGTGTGTGTGTGTGTGTGTGTGTGTGTGTGTGTGTGTGTTAAAATGTGGAAAATCTACATAGGTTAGAATATAAGTGTGGATTAAAAGATTTGGCTTGCATTAGGATAATTTTAAGTTTTTTATTTTGTTTTATTTTTTAAATTTGAATATATTAATAAAATATCCAAAATATTGTTTTGGAGATGGTTAGCCTATCTAAATTATTTTTTCCTCTAACTCTAGAAAGATATGTAAATAGAACAATTGTCCTTCCATTATCATTTGGTATTGCGAATGTGTTCCCTTTTTTTACATCCTTATTCCCGGGATCTGGATTCAGATCTTGGTTCTATTATAGACTACTAAAGTGACCTTGGAAAAGTGAACTTTGGTTTTGTCATTTGTAAAATGGGATTTATAATATTTTTACTGTGTACTTCATTTGGATTTATGAGATATGTGTTAAGTGCTCCATAAGCTATATAAAGCTTTATAGGAATGTGAGCTATCATATAATTATTCACTTAACTCAGAATAATTAAAAGTACAAGTAGCCCACAGGACCGTTGAAAGACAAATGGTGGGTATAAATAGCCTGCTACATTTTGCCAATGATGACTCATTCAAGAAGTACTGTGAGGCGTTATCCATGATATGTATGACTAGAAAAGGAGATGGGTGTGCCATGTAGTGAGAATGGGAGATAATAGTTAGGCTGCCTCAGTACTTGTAGCAAAAAAATTAGAGGCAAATCTCCAGTATGTTGACTGGGTTGTCCATGAAGGACCGCCTATACCATAGGAAGGCATGGACCAGAATTGTCCAGGATGAGAAGGCTTGGGGGACTTGTGATCTCTACCTATGGAGGCAGCACCTACAGCTCCATCAAAATTTAAAAGTATTTAATGTGGTTGGTACCAAAATAATAATGGAAATAGCATGAGACGATAAAAAATCTACCAGACTTGGAATCAAAGTATCTGCCACTTTCTCCCTATGTGACTTTAGGTGAGTCTCTTTATTTTTCTGGGCTTCAGTTTCTTCATTTGTTAAGTGAGGGTATTGGACTAGATGATCTTACAAGGTCTCTTCTGGCCCTGAACCTATGATCCTAATAATAGCTTACATTTTTGTAGGAACTTAGAACTTATAGATTTATCCCTATAAAGAGCTCTCTTTCCTTGGTTGATTGCCTATTAAGGTCAGCAGAGATTTCAAGGTGAATCATGAAAATGCAAGCTAAGCCTTGCATTTGCCTGGTCCCTCCATCTGATTGTGGGTAAAAAGCCATGACAAAGATCTCTTGTTTTCTTAGGCTTCCAGAACTTTCCGCTTCATTGCCTGAGCCTCTGTTAAAGGTAAGAAGCTGTGACTAATGTATCTTTGGGGGGCTTGGAAAAATATTAAGCTTTTATCACATGAGATTAAACATTGCTTATGTACAATTTTATGCATGCTACACCCACCACACACAGTGCAAGTCTGTATGGGATATGGATTACATTCTGCCTACTGGTTATAAGAATTTTGAAAATGTCTATCGTTTTGGTAAAGGGGGAAGCATTTAAGCTGCTCCCAAGGTGGTATATAAAATGTCACTAGAGCTAATGTAGCAGGATAACTTTATAAGACTAACCCAGAGGTGAAATTAAGGGGAAGAAAAAAAGAGCCCTTTTGCAAGCTTGCTTAAATGTTCTACATTATCGTTACAAGAAATAATCCATATAAGTTGAAACTCATTTGATTTACATCTCATTGACATCAGAACATGGGCAACCAGAGTATGGTTTTTCCAACACAAAGAACCATTTGTGTGGGAATAATAACCACATTTTTCTTTATTTTAAACGATCAGGGAAATTTGTGTAGAGTTTTCGTCTGTTATTAGGAAAAGTTTTCCTAGTCCAAACAGTCTACAAACCGCCACCCACAGCTGCTCCACAGTGTGGGCTATGGCTTGTATCTGCCTCCCAGATCTGTAGGCTCAGAGAATCTAGCCGTAAACAACACCTGATCTTTAAACATGGCCACACACAGGCAACACAAGGGTCTCAGAGAAGTACGCAACTTAAACACAGGGAGATAAACACTCCAGCTAGCTTGTCCTCGGTACCATTTTCTTGGAGCTTGGCTGTAGCCCCTCCAATAATGGATCCCTTGAGAAGGTATAAAGGACGTGTCATGGGTTTCAAATAGCATTTTTTTTTACTCTTCCAAACACAGCCATATACTGCCTAAGGTGGAAGTAGCCAGTGCTTTCACGACTCCAGCTTTTGGGATTCAGAGGCTCTGCAAAGAAGTAACTAATTTGACATTTAATAAAAAGTCTAATTAACATGTTTGACCAGTGATAGTACTAATCCACTCTCTACAAATTGTCAAAGTGGTAGTGGAATGTCTTTTGGGCAGAATAATACTGCAAGGATAGAGTCAGAAGATCTAGGACCATAAAAATTAGCAAAACAGGCCAAACTCAGGGTTTCTCCAGCTTAGTATTCTGCTTTTGACAGCAAATAGTAACTTTGACAGTACCTAATGTTAACCCATGAGGGTTATGAATGGTCCCTGCCCTCAAACATCCTCATGGTTTTGATTAGTAACTCATTATAGAGCCTACTTGAATTTATCAAAACCTATTTATCAAAAAAATGCATTTTTCCCTTTTAAAAATTAAGTAATGAGCATTTTAAAATGATCTGTCCCTCTCATTACCTCTTTATTAAGCAAATTTTTTAAAAATCCCTCTAAATATATCTACATAGTCTGGCAAAACAAATAAGCCATGTCTATAAATGTGTGTCTCTTTCTTAATTTTTAATTCATGAGCAACATGTTTCACTGTCATCCTTTTGGACTCATGGTTCATCATTGCTTTTTTAGAGTTCTGAAGTCTTTCAAAGTTGTTTTTGTCTATAATATTATCATTATTCTTATCAGTTTATAAAGGAATTCCCACTTTCCTCTAAAGTCCATTTCATAATTTCTTACGGTATAATAAATTACATTTTATTCATGTGCCACAATTTGTTTAATCATTCCCTAATAGAAGGATATATTGTTAGTTTCCCATTTTTGGCCACCACAAAAAGAGCTGCTATAAATAATTTTGTATATATAGATCCTTTGCCTCTTTCTTTGTTTTTTTCTGGGGTATAGGGTCAGAATGTATTCACAGTTTGGTAACTTTCTGAACATAGTTCCAAATTGCTTTCCAGAACAGCTGAACCACTTCACAGCTCCACCAGTCATTCCCTAATGTACCTGTTTTCCCATAGCCCCTCCATCATTTTACTCTTTTGTCATCTTTGCCAGTCTGCTGGGTATGAAGGGGAGTCTCAGAGTGTTTTAATTTGCATTAATCTAATTATTATCGATTTAGAAAATGTTTTCATATGATTGTTGATAGTTTGGATTTCTTCCTTTGAACATTGTTTGTTCATATCCTTTGACTATTTATCTTTAGGGAATGGCTCTCAGTCTTATAACTTTGAATCATTTCCTTATGTGTCTGGGAAGTGAGAGCCTTACCAGGGAATTTTTTAAAAATGTATAAACACTGATGCAAAAAATGCTTTCGATCTTTTTCACATTTTGGGTATTGAGTTCCACAAATTCACTTATTTTCTGTGGAAGAATTACTTTTCATTTGTTCTAAATTTATCATTTTCAAATTATCGCTTTAGGTTCTCATTTCCAGAATTTATCTCTGTATCATAATTTTACCTTTTGAAACTTCCATTTTATGCCCTCTGAGATTCCATCTTCCCAGACTTAAGATTGCTAAATTTTTTTTTAATTTGTTTGTCTTTGTCAGTTCTTCATGTTGGTCATTTCAACTGCCCTTTAGGTAGCTAATTCTCTAATTCTTCCAGTTGCACCATGTCTTTCTTATGGTTTGGCAACCAGAGCTGAAAAGGTGTGGGGCACATTCTTGTTTCGTTCAAAGATAGAGAAATGTTTTCTTCTTATCTCTAATACTACACCTAATGATACTCTCCATACCATGTCAGCCTTTGGGTCTACTACACATTGGGTTGAACTGTCTCAAGGATAAATACACTATAATAACTTTTAATAATAACCTTCATGTTTATGATTAAACCTATATTTTTCTCAGTATAGGAGCTTAGGACCATATGCAGATCTTTTGGAAGTCATTTATAAAAGTGTCAAATAAATATGATTTTAGCATAAGTCCTAATGGACCCTACAGTTTATAGTGCTTCATTCAGAGAAGTGCCTGTTTAACTGCCCCTTATTTCTTCTTTCTGAATACCTGTCCATTTCTCTGATCATAACTTTCTTTCCCTTTCTTCCTCCTTTTTCCTCATTCCTCCTAAACTTTGTCTTCATCCTTACCACAACTTCTATTCATCTTCTCCCTGCTTTTCCAGTGCATCATACCTATTATGACCTTATCCTGCCTCACTTTGAAATCTTGATGCTATGGTTAGCCATATGCCCTGTCCTCTACCCATAAGTCCCTTTCTTCCTTGTGTTAATCACTACTCATCCCATGTCAGATCCTAACTTTGTATTGTCCTCTCACTCACTCTGTATTCTGGTCAAAATGACCCATTTGTTCTAAGAGCATGGCATTCCATCTCCCATCTTTCCATAGGCTGTCCATCAGCTTAGTGCCTGGAATACGCTCCCTCTTCATCTCCACCTTTTAGAACAGAATCTTCCTTCAGGGTTTAGCTGAAATACCACTTCCTATTTGAAGGCTTTTCTGATCCTCCTACTTTGTGCTCTTTTCTTCCACAAATTATCTTGTAATAACTTTTCTGTTTATATATAATATTCCCTAGTAGAATGTAAACCCCTGGAAGGCAAGAACTGCTGATCATTTTTTTCTCTTTTTAATCTCCAGCACTTAGCACAATGTCTTGCTTATAGTAGGTCCTTAATAAATGTTTGCTAAGTCAGTATTCTATCCACCATCATAAAAAAGCAAAACGCATTTCCCATTCCCATGGCGACTGTGTTTTTTACAGCTAAAAATCTAAATATATGTAGCAGTTGTGGTTTAACATATGCACAAACTACACTAACTGCTGCACCAAGAGGAATTGGAAGCCAGACCTATCCAAGGAGCTCACAATGTTTGTTTTTCTTTATTACAAATAATTATAGCAATATTTATATGGTGTTGATCTTCAAACCCATCTAAACAAATCAGTCATCATCTTATGAAGAATTTCATATGCAAAGCAAATAGTTTTCATTTTGGAACCTCTCCATTCAACTTTACTATGGGATAAACCCATTAAAAAGAAACCATGGTATAAGCAATTGTGATATCACCTAGATTTAAAATGTTTTAGCACCTCAACAAGAAAATTACTATAAACTCTCTCACAGCCTGAGATTTTTTAATCCAAATCTGAAGATGTAGGTTTTAGCTCTACTGGTAAACTACTAGATGATAGTTTTTTGGATTTCTTTTCCCCTCAGAGAAACCTCTTTTCATCATTAGTTTCTTGACCTCAAAGCTATCTGTAAATTTCAATTTTAAAATGCGCCCTCTAAAAGATATTTGGACTTGGAAAGGTATGCATGTGTCTCCATCTTTTTTTAGACTGTCATTGATGTGTTTTCTGACATTTGTTTACCTTTGCACACCAAGGAACAAAATATTATTAATAATATATTCATATTTTACTGGGATAAATATTAAAAGAGAAGCATTGTTTTTAATCACTTCTGAGTTCTACATTAAGATAACTGCTTCTTTCCATGAGTTACAAAACTTTTCATAAGCAACATCTCTGAAAAAAATGTTTTATACAAAAATCTGAGAGTCAGAGATAGGCCATGATCTGAGAGCAAATTGGAGGCAATTCTAGGGTCAGCCTTGTAGTTTCTGCAAGAATATGAATGGCATGCAGTGGTCTCTTCACTATGTATCTCCATGGAGTTTATTACTTTTGTTTTAGAATCCAGTTTCTAGGAACCTCTACTTCTTACAACCTTTGTTTCCTAAGGGATGCATCTTCTGTGTTTAGAGCGCTGCCTCTATCATGGAATGTGAGCCCACACTCTGGCTCCTGAGCCAGAGACATCCATTTTCACTTGGGCACAAGGTCATTGTTAAAAGTACAAATATTAACCTGCATAAATACTTGACTGTTGCCAGTGTGGTCTGATGGGAAAATCACAGCACTGATTGTTGAGGAAGGCAGTTCGGGTTGTAATTCCAACTCTTCCGTGAAGGTAGCAATTACCTAACCTGTCCACACCTTGATTTCCCTATTTATAATATGAGGTTACTAATATCCATCCTAACCACCTCATAAGGTTGTTCTGATGTGGATAAAGTGGGGCACTTGACAAAAGTGAATTTAAAACTATAATTATGACCAAACTTGGCTCTAAAGAAAAGAAGGGGGAAAAAATGCACACACACACACACACTGTAACACCAGGCATCCTAGCATACCCAGGATGGTTGCTAGCACAGGTTCTTTGATCTGCTTTACTAAAGGAAAGCAGCTTTAAAGGGGTCAGCAATCTTTAATTGTACACACATACACACACGTGTGTGTGTGTGTGTGTGTATGGGTATATGTGTATATGTGCACATATATACACACAAATATACATATATGTACTTCAGAAAATACAAACAGAAATTATAAGCAAGCACACACATCTTTATAAAGGTCAGAGAGAGGGAGGGTCTATGGGTTTTTAAACACTGCATAAATTGTCAGACTCAGTCAAGTTGTTAGCTAGTTTTACATTGCTGGTTTTTGTCTCTTTCTCATTGTTACAAGGGATGGCTCTCTGTGGAGTAAGGGGAAGAATATATTTGGAAGTGAATGTGATATAAAAATAAAAGATAACTTTTTAAAAAGCAGGTTTAAAATTCAATCTATATAAGATAATTTCAGATATATTATTAATAGCCATAAGGGGTAGCGAGGGGCAGATACATGATGCAGTGGATGGAGTACTGGGCCTGGAGTCAGGAAGACTCTTCCTGAGTTCAAATCTGGCCTCAGACACTTACTAGTGGGGTGACCCTGGGCAAGTCACTTTGCCCTGTTTGCCTAAATGAGCTGGAAAAGGAATTAGCAAACTACTCTAGTATCTCTACTAAGAAAACCTCAAATGAGGTCACAAAGAGTTAGACACAACTGAAAAGCAACACAACAGCAAAGGGGTGCTGTTGTCATGTGCTGTCACCAAAGATTGGGTATATGCCACACTCATGCAAACATGAACATCATCCTTAGCTTGGCATTTACTTTTGTGAATATGGTGAATGACATCCCATGATATTCCTGAGGTCAGCAGTCAATCTGAGAACTTTTGAGAGTTAGTGTTGTATTATTAGATGGCCATAGCCTAAGTCAGGAGTTGACACTTGGGTCATAGGTGTGATTGGGCCACCTGAGGAGGGAACAGCAAAGCAGGGAGCTCCGGGGACTCTGACAGCAGTTGACCATGCGCCATAGTGACTTTTGACACAGCTTCATCATTCTGACATTGCAGAAAAGGAAGGTGTCAGATGGGCCTGTAGAAGCAGAAGAAGACTACACTAGGTTCAACAGTGTAGATCTGAAGACTAAAAAGGTACGTGTAACCAGCACCCTGTTGTTATTAAGCAAATGCTAATTTTCCTAGTGAATGCTTACCTTCACGTTGTTAAGTCTCTGACCACAGAAAACCAAGTCGTTTGTCCAGAAACTCCTTGTGGTATAGAGGGAGGGGACCCTCCATTTTCAAAGGTTGTACCAATGGAGTGTAAGCCCTGTGACAGGTGTTATTGAGCCAGAAAGACCATGAGTATACAGGCTCAGGGATTGTCTCTATCTGTTGTCCCAGGATCAGCTCAGCTACCTTCTGAGCCTCACTGGGAGAAGCTTGGCCACCAGGGGATATATGGCTTTATTTATTTTCTGTAGCAGCTCATTCAGCTTGTGCATATTGAGGCACAGAGGAGTTTTCAACTTAACATTGGTAGAGGGAAAACCCTCACCAGTGACATCAGAGGCCCCTGAACTATTGAAGTAAGTGCCAGGTGTCAGCAAATACAACCTATTCTTGAGGTTAAAAGAAGAGTATAGACAATGCCACCTTAACTTTTCTTTTTTTTATTCATAAACTTATTGCTGTAGAACAGTGGTGTCAGATTAGAAAACCAGAAATTAACATTATTTATGTTGTATTGGGGGGCAGCTAAGGTAGCACAGTGTATTAAACGCTAGCCCCGGAGTCAGGAAGACAGCTTCTTGACTTCAAATCTGGTCTCAGACACTTAGTAGCTGTATGACCCTGGGCAAGTCACTTAATTCCTGTTTGTCCCATTTTCCTCATTGTTAAAGTAAGCTGGAGAAGGAAACTGCAAACTATTGCAGTATCTCTGCCAAGAAATCCCCAAATGGTGTCACAAAGAGTCAAACACAACTGGAAAAAAAAGACTGAACAACAAAATTGTATTTTTACACATTTCCCAATTCCATTTTAGTCTGATTCCTCTGCACTCCTCAAGTTTGATACCTCACTCTAGAAGAGAATGTCAGGGGTCATTTTGTCCATCCATTCCTGACTTCTAAGAATCATTACAGGCAGTATGTTTATTTTGAAGACACTCAGCTCAGGGGCTGCTGCTCTCTTGAGCAAGCTTCAGCTCCTTATGATCATAAATGTTTTTATTCTTTTCCCCAGACTCCAGTTGTTTTCACTTGTAAAGCACATGACAATTAGTCACAGAGACTAACTGAGCATTCATCTAAGTTTGATGATTAATTGAGATATTCTGAGTTTCTGTTTTGGGAATAATTAGTTCCCTGTTCTTTGTACCTCCTGTCATACACTGGCATGGCGGGCCAACAAGGAGGCAGAGGAAGAAGGTGTGCCAGTTAAATGTTTGAGGCAGATTGAAATGTGTTGTTTTTCACCATCCTTTTTGGTTGCTATTGTTGTTTTATTGCCTTTTTATAAAAGACAAAAGAGAAAGGAAGCTTTAAAGATCATGTTATCTTAAAATGCTTCAATGGGGATTTACATTTTAACACTTTTCAGTTGTATGGACTGTTTCTTTCTCTGTGGTGCCTCACCATTCTTTTCCCTCTGGGTTGAAAGCAAAGCATTGAAATTGTTTAAACAATTGGCTACTATTTGCTTTTTGTTGATTCTGCCTGTAACACATAGCAAGAAAGAAAAATTAAAAACAGGGAGCAGGAAAATACAACAACTTAAATTTCAGTATTGTTAGACATTACAGTTCACAAAGCACTTCTTTGACAGCTCCCCACCCCCTGCCAAAAAATTTAGGAGAACCCTCCTTCTAGTCCCATGATGCTCAGCAAATACTGGTCATCTTTTAAATATTATCACCTCCTTTTTAGTTTCCCATAGAGTTTAAGAATAAAATGAAATAGTAAATGAGTGTGAATTATTCATCATCTGTAAGATAAGGCTGTAATTCAGCCCACTGACAGCACAGAGTGTTGGATCACTGGGTGACTGAACTGCAGCATGTGTCAATTCTATTGTCCGCATCACTGCCCTTAATGTACCCTCAAGAATGATTCTCCCAAAGTAAGCCATTGGCTGCAATCTTCCCTTCTAACAGAAGGAGACAGTTTTGCCTTCTGGCTCTTTTTAGAATGTTCTGTGCTTCTTAGATCTGAGTTCTGAATAGAATTCAAAGCTAGTTTTTTGTTGAGTAATCACACCCTTATGAAGCCTGTAGCCATGAAGGCTATAATTCCCAATAATAGACCTTGAGATGTGGGTACCATGCACATAGGCTTTTCAAAGGGTGACTGCCTTAGAGCTTTACTGACCCAATTTCTCCCTCTCGTTTTTTATTAACAGACAAATAGCAAAATGACAGCAGCTCAGAAGGCTCTGGCTAAAGTTGACAAGAGTGGGATGAGAAGTATTTCCACCTTTTTTAGCACAAAAGCTAAAGCAGGAAAATAAGGATATTAAAGCCTTTTTAAAATCTAGACGAACTTATTTCTGATGTTTTATATGTGTGTGTGTGTATGTATATCTCCCGTCCCCAACCCCCTTTTTCAATAAAAGAAAATATATCAGAAGAGCTGTTGGAGTGTTATTTTCACTTTTGATTCAGCAGAATTGTGTTTGAGAGATTTCTGTGTCCCAGAGTACAAAAAAACGGGTATACATTTTGTAGGCTTTTTGTCAGAGGTTCATATTTAACAAACAAACAAAAAACAACAACAAAAGTTTTCAGAAACTCACAGCCAGTGGTTGGATTTTATGTCCCTGCCTATTTTGAAGGTTGGGCAAGGGAGGAGGGTAAGAATGGGTTGGTTGGCAAGAAGGAGAAAGTAATTAGGTGAATAGAAGTAATGTACAGCCATACAATTTCTTCAATAAACACATATACTACAAACATTTGGATGGATGAATTCTTTATAAAACTTTGGTTGTAAGCATGACAATAATTAGCATGATCTTTTTTAGAGAAATTAACCAAATCCCAAAGGTATTAAATTAACTAGGCATTTATGGCCTCACTGCCCCGTCCAAATGCCACGTGGGGAATCTGGGGTCAGTCAGGAGAGGATGCCCCCTTCCTGGCAAGCCATTTTCCTCCATATGTTTTTAAAGCAGGTCAATTTGTGTTTGGTGAGAAGCAGAGCACAAAAAGCTTGGAAACAGATGGTTGCTAGGGCTAAAAACAGAGACCACTGGTGTGATAATGTGGGAAGTGAGAATAAGACTCAGAAGAAAAATATAAGTTATAAGGTAAAGAATACAGATGAGGGAAAAATCCAGGGGCCACCAAGTTAGGGAACTGGAGCTAGGACCAGGAGGTAAGCTGGGTCTCTGCTAGGAGCCGGGGATGGATCATTAAGGTTCAAATATTTTGGCTTCTGCCTTGCCTGCCATTCCTGTGTTCTGAGGGAGATGAATATAATAAGCACCTTCAGTCAGTACCTTAAAACTTTTTATACCCTCCCCTTCCTGTCTCCTGTCCCCTACAGTGTTGAATTTAACACCAAGACCAACATGATAGAACTTCAAATATTTGATGACAACTATCATTCTCCTCCCCTAACCTCAAGTCTCGTCCAGGTTGAAAATTCCCAGTTCCTTCATCTGGTCGTCATATGATATTACCTCCATGACTCTCGTTCTGGTTTCCCTCCTCTATTTTCCCCACTTGGATTGATGCCCCTTAATGTTTGTGCCTTCCCTCAGGGATAATCTCCAGTTTTTAGAAACAGTGGATAGAGCATGGGACCTAGAGTCAAGAAGACTTGAGTTCGGATCTTCCCTTAAACACCTGCTTAACTGTGTGACCCTGACCAAGTCACTTAACTTCTTGCCTGCCTCAGTTTTCTTATCTATAAAATGGGAATTATAATAGTGCCTACCTCTTGGTGGTGGTGTGAAGATAAAATGATACATTTGTAAAGTGCTGTGCCCAGAGCTGAGAAATAACGTGTTGTGTTCATGGAATAGCAAGGAGGCTAGTGTCACTGGGTCAAAGAATATATGGCTTAGGAGGGTGTAAGGTGTAAGAACACTGGAAAAAAGTAGTGGGTAGGTAGGTTATGAAGGGCTTTAAAGCCAAACAGAGGATTTTGTATTTGATCTTTGAGGTGATAGTAATAGTAAGCATTTATTAAGCTTTTATTAGTAGTAGATAGTAATAGTAAGCATTTATTAAGCACCAGCTAGATGCCAGACACTGATCTAACTAAGCTCTGGAGATAAAAGAATGAAAAACAAAAAGATGGAACTATAGAAGTGTATTGAGTGGAGGGGAGGGGTACATGACATTGTTGAACCTGCACTTTAGAAAAATCACTCTGGCAGCCAAATGAAGGATGGACTGGAGTGGGGAGAGACTGGAGGCAGGTAGAGCCACCAGCACATTATTGCATTAGTTCGGGAGTGAGGTGATGAAGTCCTGCATTAGGGTGGTAAGAATATCAGCGGAGAAGAGGGAGTGTATTCAGGAGATGTCAAGAGATATTCACGAAGATAAAATTGACAGGTCTTGGCAACAGATTGAATATGGGGGTGAGGGGTGAGAGATAGAAGTTGAGGATGACACCCAAGTTGTGAGTCTGGGGGGCTTGGGGGATGGTACTCTTGAAAGTAATAGGAAAGATGGGGCAGAGGGAGAATTTTAGGGGAAATATGAGTTTATTTTTGACATGTTGAGTTTAAGATGTCCAATTCAAGATGTGTTAGGGCCCGCCTTTCAGGGCTTACATCAAACTCACCTCTCCAGCTGCCTCTGCGGCACTCCAATTGCCTTCCGAGATTCTGGTCGCCCTACTATGACCCCTCGGAGAGTTCCTTTCCTGGTCGCCCCACTGTGACCTCTGGTTCGCCCCCACGAGCCCCAGGGGGAGCCTGCTCCTCCCAAACAAAGGAGTCCTAACACCAAGATGTAATGTCTTGCCGTTTAATCTCTTTCTCGTTCACAATCCCCTCTTCTCTCCCTCCTCCTCCTTTCACCTTGCCTCCCTCCTTTTAGCTCCTTTCCCCTTCCCCCCACTCTGTTCTCCCACGTGCCTCAGCAGTAGCAGGCTTCTCATGGCAGGGGAGTGCTCCCCTGTTAGCAGTGCATACTCAATACCCCAAAATCACGGGAGTAGAATACACGCTCCGGTGCCTCCAACCCTGCTTGAGTTGCTCTGTCCTTTGCCTGAGTTTTCCGTGGGTTCTCAGAGTTCAGGTAGAGTCTTAAAGGGCCCCAACAAAGATATCTCAAAGACAATCGGAGGTTCTAGCCTAGAGGTCAGCAGAGAGGTTAGGACTGCATCAACAAGTCTGAGAATCATCAGCATAGATGATAATTAAATCCCAGGAGTTGTTGAGATCACCATATGATGAAAGCAGCAGCTCACCTATCTCTGGGACATTGCATTAGAAATTCCTCCTGAGCTGACGTGAAACTATGGATGACTACTCTTTCAGACTTGTCATTCAGTTCTTTCAGTTGCAGTATTGTTTGACCCATGTTACTTCATCTCTTTTTTTACCATAAGAATTAGTACGAGGTATTTTATTGAATATTAACCTAATATCAAAGTGAGCTATCTACAACATTCACCTGATCCTCCAGCTTGGTAAATCCATCAGAAAAGACCTGGAACGACTTCATTTTTGTTGAATACATGCTGGGTTCTTCAGAATCATTGCTTCTTTCAGCTACCTCCTTTAATAGTGGTCTTGAATTTTGCCAGTAGAAGGCCAACTAACTGGCCTATAGGTTGTAGATGCCATTGTTTTCCTTTTTTTTTTGGACATTTATCTATTTACAGTCATTAGTAATTCTGCTGTTCTTTATGATGATAGTTTGGCAGTCACATCTACTATTTTCCCCTCAGTACTCAGGTATATCTTTCATTTTGTCCTGGTGTGATTTTGGGTGTATCAGGGGCAACGCTGTGCTCTCTTACTCTCTCCTTATTTCAGGTAGCAACTCCATATAAGTCACTTTTGTTTTGCACTTTCAAGCTAAAAACACAGAAGGAAAATGAGAATGGATCATTTCTGCCTTCTCTCTCTTGTCAGTTACTTTTTTTCCCCATGTCCTTTTCCTTCTTTGATCCTTTTCCCCAGCAGAGCTTATAGGACACAAGAGCCTTTGCTTTACCTTTATTTTCCCCTCCCCCCCAAATCTTACCCATTTGAATCTTTGATTCTCCGGATGCTGTTCTTACAGTACTAGACTTTTTTTTGTATTTATACTCTGTTACTTGCTCTTGTTTATGTCTTCTGTGATTCAAGTTGGCAGGTAAATTCTCAGTTCATTATCATTGGTCTCTTGAGACAATTCCCGTTTTTCTTCCTTACTGGAATTATTCTTCTATGAAGATAGGACAGGGCTGAGGACATGACCTGTGATTTCTTTGGGATGGGGATCTTCTGGATAAAGACACTCCCTCTGCCAAAGCCAGTCATTAGCTTCCTAGCAACTTAAAGAATTAGACAGCTGCTAGGATACTGCAATTACAAGTCAGTTACCCAAGATCACACTAGCTCAGATCTGGCCTCAGACTCTTCCCAGCTGTGTGTGACCCTGGGCAAGTCATTTAACTTGTTTGCTTCAGTTTCCTCACTTATAAAATGGGGGCAATAATAGCACCTAACTCCTAAGGTTGTTGTGATGATTAAATGAGATAATAATTGTAACTTGCTTGGCATCATGCCTGGCATATAGTGAATGCTATATAAATGTTACTATTATTTCCCAGAGGCAAGACTTGAGTTCAGTTCTTTCTGATTCCAAGGCCAGCTATTTCTCTGTCAGGGTTTTTTAACCTTTTTATGTGTCTTAGATCCCTTTAGCACTCTGGGGGAACAGATTATTCTAAGAATAATATTTTTAAATAATTAAAGGAAATGTAAAATTTTAGAAGTTAGTGAAAATTAATATATGTGTGTGTTTGTATGTATGTATGTATGTGTGTGTATGTGTGTCATGGACCCTTCTAGCAGCCTGAGGAAGCCTAGCATTCTCAGAATAATATTTTTATAAAATTAAAGGAATTAAATATTCATAATTAACTAAAGGAAATGTGAAATTTTAGTCAAAGGTTAGTGAATATACATAAATATATATGCCATATATATCCTCTATATACACATACATACATGCACACACATACATACATCCCCCATCCCAGTTCATGGGCCGCCTGAAATCTCTCCATGGACCATAGGTTAAAATCTTCTGAAATATACACTACACTGCATTGAGGAACACATTAGAAATCAGTGTCAGCAAGAAATAGACAACCAGTGGGCTATTGTGGCTCTTTGGCTGCTCCCTCCCAACCATAGTTCTCCATCAGCTCAAGTTCCAAACCACATGTCCCCTCTTTTGAAGTTCCTATAGCTCTTCATTACCCTAATTTCCCCACTCTCTTTCTTGCTGTTACTTTACTAGTTGCCCTTTTCAGATCAGCACAACAGCTGCATCAATGGATAGTAGAAAGAACTGACCATCCTCCTTTTTATTTGTATCCTCAGTGTTTAGTGCAGTGCCTAGCACACAGTAGGAACTTAATAAATATTTATTGTACTGTAATTAGAGAGTACAAACTTTTCACTCAGGACCCATTATTTAATAGTTGAGCACACAACAGCCAAATTGGATCATTCATCCAGCACCTAATCATTCTCTTCTAGGCAGATAAGTGGCCATAAGTATATGTATACATATATAAACACACATATTATAACATTGTATATTATGTAATGTATATAGTAATCTAATTATAGATACATATATGTGTATATATAAACGGGCATTCATGTGTATGCACACACATACATATATACATGCATATGCACATACACATATACGTACATATGTACATTTCAGGACAGCCCATGTGGGGAAAGAGATTATAGACTTCACTGATTTCTGGGTTATGTAAGTGACTGCTTATCTGTCCTAATTTTCTACCCACACACTCTAATCATTTTTTTTCTGCCAGCATGAAGTTCTGAGAGAGCCAAACACAGACACTAGCCTCTTCCCAGTAAGGGTCATGTTAGTATTGGAGATAGAAGCCTGCTTTTGTCCCAAGGCAGCCTGGTTGTTGGTAACCTGGGTCTGTTCTCATTCCTGCTGGATTCTTCCACTTTAATTCCCACAGACCTCCCAACTGCCTGGATTTTTGACCATCTGCTTTGCCTTCTCCCTCTTAGCTAGCATTTGTGCCCCCACTTTGTCCCTGCTTTGACTTTTGGCCCAGGCTGTTCCTCTGGCTTTCCAGGCCCCAACTTTCTATCCTTCTGAGTGTTGGGATCCCTTTCCATATTGGATACAGATATAGGGCTACAAAATAGGAAGATGGGATAGTGCAATGGAAAGAACACTGGATTTGGAGTC
Organism: Gymnobelideus leadbeateri; assembly: GCA_011680675.1. NCBI lineage: Eukaryota > Metazoa > Chordata > Mammalia > Diprotodontia > Petauridae > Gymnobelideus > Gymnobelideus leadbeateri. The sequence goes on along the minus strand of WOXC01008645.1, from coordinate 528,725 downwards.
AGAAGTCCTGGTTTCAAATCTTGGATTAATGATCGTTTGACTTTGGACCAATCCCCTAAGGTCTCAGGACCTCAAGTTCTTTATCTGTAAAATAAAGGATTTGAACTAGATTAAGATCTTAAGAATCAGTGTGATGAAACACGGAATTCAATGTCATAAGATCATACATTTAAAGCTGGAAAGAATCTCAGAGGTTATCTAATTCCTCATTTTACAGATGAGGAAATTTAGACCCAAGAAAGTTAAGCAACTTGCCCAAGTTACATAGGTAATAAGTTGCAATGCTAGAATTTTAACCCAGGTCCTTTGACACCAAAACCTGAATTATTTCCTCTCATTCCCATCCCTGAAACACACACAAACTCTCTCTTTGCCCCCCCCCCACTTTCCCTCTCTCCCTCCCTCCCTCCTTTCCTTTGCTCCCTCCTTCTATCTCCCCTTATCCCTCTCCCTTATCTATTCTCATTGGTTCAACTATCATCTCTGTGTAAATGATTCCCAGGATCCCTAATTTCTCTCCTGAGCTGCAGTCCCAGTCCCATATCTCCAGCTGCCTGTTGAGTAGCCATACCTAGATGGCCCATAGGCATCACACATAACAATCCAAAACAATTCTTATTTTTCTTAAAACCATCCGTCTTCCAGGCTCAGAGTCTCACCATCCTTCTGGTCACCTTTGGAGTCATCTTTAGCTTTCCCCTTGATCCCCATCCATTGGTGGTTGAGTCTACCTCTACAAAATTACTTGCGTTCCCCCTCATCTCTTCACAGTCACCACCCCCATTTAGTTCAGGATCTTATTACCTCTCACCAAAGTTATCACAGCTGCCTCCCAGCTTCTAGTCCAATACATCATCCACATAGCTGCCTAAATAATTTTCCTGATGCATAGATCTGATCATGACATTCCCTTGATCAAGAAACTTAGGTGACTTCCAGTTGCTTCTAGGGAAAAACACAAATTCCTCATCTGAACTTTTAAGGCCCTTCATGGTATGGCATCAACCTACCTTCCCTACCTTAATGTGTTTTACTTCTCTACAGGAACTGTGTTCCAGCCACATTGGCCAAATGTTCCCTGAACTCAACCTTCATTCTCCCTTCTCACAGACTATTCCCCATGTCTCTAATGGCCTTTGCCCTAACTTTCTTCAAGGTTCAACTAATGATCTGTCTACTATGGGAAAACCTTTGGTGATCCCCTTAATTGTTACTGTTCAATCATCCATATTCATATCTATTTGTGTATTTTATTCCCTAAGCATTTCCATATAGGTCTGTGTTTTTACACAGGTGGGTAAAGAGTGCCTTCCTCCTTTATTCTACTAGGGTAAATTACTGGGGTCTGAGAAACAGATCACTTTCAAAATCTTTTTTTTTTCATTAAGAATTATGTTTATTATTCTGGCTTCCCTTATCAAAGTTTTCATCTTTTAAATCTGGATCACATTATAACTTAACAGTGTTAGAGACCTTCCTGAGGTCTAACACAGTACAGGCAGAACTTGAACCCAGGTCTTTTTGCCTTCCAAACTGGCCATCTATCTGCTGAGGCTATGCTGCTTGTCAGTGACCCCTAAAGAAATCTAATCAAGTGATGGTAGAACCATGGACTTAGAAGGTCCAATCTGGTCCAATAATAGTGATGCCAAGAATAACATTGATACAGGTTTAAGGTTTTACAAAGACTTTCCTTATAACAATCCTGTGCAATAAGTTGTGCAAACTTTATCTTTTTCATTTTACAACTAGTAAGCTGAGGCTTAGAGAGGTCAAATGCCCTGTCCAAAGTCACAGGCCTGAGGTATACCAGATGGTAATATAGTGGAGAGACTGCTGGACATGCAACCTGAGTTAGAGCCAGAAAGAAAGAAATGACAAATTCAAAGTTGGAATTTCAGTGTCTTTCTAGTCCAACTGAAACCTCAGTTCAACACATGAAGATGAAGGGGAAGTCCTTCTCAGCATGGTGAGCTGCCCGTGTCTTAATGTTCTTGGGATTACACTTGGGGTTTGGCTAGAAAGTTTGGATCATGAAAGGGAAGGCTAAATTGTGGCAAAAAAAATGTAGGTTGGAGCCAGATTATGGAGGGGCTTACTTTAAATTCAGGCATTCATACTGAAATATGAACAGAGAAGTTCCAGTTGGAATATGGAATAAATTTTTTTATTCTATAAGCAATAGGGCAGCTAAGTGGTTTGCAGAGGTTAGATCACTGGATTTGGATCCAGAATTCAAAGCTGGCCTCAGACACTTACTAACTATATGGCCCTGGGCAAGTCACTTAACCCCGTTTACCTCAGTTTCCTCTTCCATAAAATGAGCTGGAGGAGGAAATGGCAAACCACTTCAGTATCTTTGACAAGAAAACCCTAAATGGGGTCATGGAGAATCAGACACGACTATAAGCAATAGAGAATCTTTAAAACCTTCATTCAGGGGAGTAATGTGATCATATACAGATATATCATAGTATATAGACCTCATAAAGAATTACTTTGATACCAGTTTGAAGGATAATTTGAAAAGTTTAAAGATTAGAGACAGAAAGACCAGTAAAGAGGCTATTAAAAATAGCCCTGAAGAAATGCAACAAGGCTACAAATTGGAGTAGCATCAGGACTGTAGAGAAGAAGGATAGAAGGGTTATCATAGACCTGGAGTTGGTAGGATTTGGGAATCGGTGGAATTTGGGGATGAGGACAAGGTGGAAGAATTGAAGAGGCCCCCAAATGCTCAAACTTGGGTGACTGAAGAGTTGATGGTACATTGAGTAGAGATAAGGAAATTAGAAGAAACAGGTTCACTTGGAGATATGTTTGGGAGAGAGAAAGAGAAGGGAGCAGATGGGAGGTGAGGCAAGGGACAGATAGACAGAGATAAAGATATCCTAGGTGCTGACACCATCCTATGATCTGTAGTGGTGAGTTGTAAGTGAAGGATGGGAGCTCAGAAGACCAGTCCAAGCTGGAGATAGAGATTTGGAAGATCATCTGCTTAGAGAGGATAATCCATTCTTTGGTAGATGAAATCGATAAGGGAAAAAGTTTAGCAAGAGTAGAAAGCTCAGGGGGCCAAACCTTAGGGAATACCTATACTTAGAAAACCATAAAAGAAGGGAAGGGAACAAGTATTTATTAAACACCTACTATGTGTGGGGCATTATGCTAAACACTTTACAAATAGAAGTATAAGGGCATCTAAGTGGCACATTGGATAGAACGCTGGTCTTGGAGTTGGGAAATTTTATCTTCCCTACTTCAAATGTGGTCTCAGAAACTTATTAGCTGTGTGACCCGAGCAAGTCACTTAACCTTGTTTGCCTTAGTTTTCTCATCTGTTTAAAATGACCTGGAGAAGGAAATGGCAAGCCTCTTCCAGTATCTTTGTTAAGAAAACCCCAGATGGGATCATGAGGGGTCAGACACAATTGAAAATGACTAACCCCCAACAACTAAAACATAATAGACACTTAATAAATGTTTATTGATTGATTTATTGAGTGAGATGATGGTGGAGAGAGTTGTAATTAGGGACTTGAGGAAAGAGTAAAAGATTTGGACAACCACCTTGGGAAGCCAGTGAAAGAAGGATGAAAGAATTTGAAGCAACAATGAGAACTCAGTTGAGGTTAGATTGAATACATTTGTGGTAGATTTTCTTAATTATCTTTAGTATTAGTTGATGAATAACAGGACACAGCAAAAGGAAGTCAAGGACATGAGGAACATAAGACTGAATTCACTGCTCCATTCACTGGCCAGAGCAAAGTTGTTCCACTTGACCACTTATAACACTGATAACACTGTTTCTAGGAGAGGCCCTGTCCCTTACAAGCAATATCACTTTTTCACAGAACAGAGAAACAATGTTAGGTGAGGTCCATTATGTAGTACATACTTCTTTGAGAAAGAAGGAACAGGGGGTGGCTAGGTGGTGCAGTGAATAGAGCACCAGCCCTGGAGTCAGGAGGACCTGAGTTCAACTCTGGCCTCAGACACTTATCACAAAAACTAGCCGTGTGACCTTGGGCAAGTCACTTAACCCCAAGTGCCCTCCAAAAAGCAAAAAAATAAAAAACAAACAAAAAGGAAAAAACAAACAACATGTTTTTACTATCTGGGAGTTTCAAAATAGTAATGAGAATATTCTTATTATGTTAACTTCATACTGAACAAAAAATCAATTGCAATCTAGGGATTTAATTCTATTTATTTTTCTAATTTAAGATTTTTCCCAAATGGTCAATACTTTACCTAAGCGTGAATAAACAGCAATTTTGTTCTTAATTCCCTTTTATTACTGGATAGAAATTAATCCAATGAGGCAGCTAGGTGGTACAGTGGATAGAGTGCTGGACCTGGAGTCAGGAAGACCAGAGTTCAAATCCAGCCTCAGATATTTGCTAGCTGTGTGACTCTAGGAAAGTTATTTGCCTCAGTTTCTTCAGCTGTAAAATGGATATAATAATATCTGACTCCCAGATTTTCTGTGAGCATCAATCAACCAACAAACATTAAGTACCTACTATGTGTTTAATAAATATACTATCCTTCCCTCAAGGAGCTTACAGTCTACTTGGGGACATATCATACAAACAAATGTCTACAAATCAAGCTATATGCAGAAAAATAAGAAATAATTAAAGAGGGAAAGCACTGGAATTAAGAGGGGTTGGGGAAGGCTTTCTGTAGAAGGTGGGATTTTAGTTGGGACTTAAAGGAAACCAAGGTGGTCAGTAGTAGGAGTGAAGAAGGGAGAAGGTTCCAGGCATGGGGAACAGCTAGAAAAAATGTTTAGGGTGGAATAAGTATCATTGGATTGAAGTGTTCACATTGGGAATAAGGTGTAAGGCTGGAAAGGTAGGAAGGGGTTTTGAATGCTAAACAAAAGCATTTTATATTTGCTCCTGGAGCCAAGAAGAAGGCACTGGAGTTTATTGAGTAGGGGGTAACATGGTAAGACGTGTCCTTTAGGAAAGTCAATTTAATGCCTGAGTAGAGAATGGATTAGAGTGAGGAGGGACCCACCAGAAGGCTATTACAGTATTCACAATTTGAGGTTGTGAGGGCCTGTTCTAGAGGACTGATAAGATCAGAAGAGAGCCATACAATTCAAAGGTGAAGTCAACAGATTCAGTATGTAGGGTGAGAGATAGAAAGGAGTCCAAGGTGACTCCTAGGTTGGGAGCCTGGGAGACTAGGAGGATGGTGTTGCACTCTACAGTAATAGGGAAGATAGAAGGGGGGGTTCAAGGGAAAATATAATAAGTTCTGTTTTAGACATGCTAAGTTTAAGATGTCTACTGGACCAGTCCAAGGTGTTCAAAAGGCATTTGAAGATGCAAGATTGAAGGTCAGCAGAGAGATTGGGGCAAGAAAGGTGGATCATTAACATAAAGGTAATGAAATCCGTGGGAGGGGATGAGATCTCCAAGTGAAGTAATACAGAGGGAAAAGAGAAGAGTGCCCAGGACAAAACCCTGAATGAAAACCTTAGGAATAAAGGGCATAATCTGGAACAGGGGTGGGGAACCTGCAGCCTCAAAGCCGCATGTAGCCTTTTAAGTCCTTGGGTGCAGCCTTTTGACTGAGTCCAAGTTTTACAGGACAAATCTTTTATTAAGGGGATTTATTCTGTGAAGTTTGGATTCAGTCAAAGGGCTGCACTTGAGGACCTAGAGGTTCTCAGAGACCTAGAGAGAAAAGAGACCTAGAGACCTAGAACCTAGAGAGTAGAGAATGTCAAGGAGGAAAAAGTGATAAACAGTGTTAAAGGCTGCAGAGAGATCAAGGAGAATAAGGATTGAGAAAAGACCATTGGATTTGGCAAATAAGAGATCATTAGAAACTGTAGAGAGTAGCTTTGGTGGAATGATGGGGTCAGAAGACAGATTAAAAGAGGTTAATAAGAGGAGAGAAAGTACAGGCACCAATTGAAGATGGCCTTTTTAAGGAGTTTATCTTTGAAGGGCAGAAAAGATATGATGATAACAGGAATGGAAGGATCAACTGAGAAGTCTTTTTTGGATAGGGAAAACCTGGGTGTGTTTGTAGGCAGTAGGAAGCGAACCAGTAGACAGGGAGAGATTGAAAATAAGTGAAGGAAGTAAATGACGGAAGAGACAATTTATTGGAAGGTATAGGATGGAATTGGATCACTTGAACAAGTAGAGGGGCTAGGCTGGATAAGGAGTAAGGCACCTCATCATGTGAAACAGGTGAGGAAGGAGGTAGTGGCAGAATGTACTTGAGTAACAGGTGATGAGGAAGAGAAAAGAGGGAATTCACACAAATGGTCTCAATTTTTTCTATGAAATATGAGGCAAGGTTCTCAGCTGAGGGGGGGATGGGAAGCCATAGGAGGTTTGAGAAGGGATAAAAAGATTTGGAAGAGCCACTGTGGAAAGTGAGATAGTGAGTTGATAAGGAAGATGTAATAGGATTACCTAGCAACAGTGAGGGCCCAATTGAGGTTGCATCATTTAAATTTGTAGTAGACCCATTCAGAACAGTTGGATGATTTTTTTCTATCTTCATTCAGCAATCAATGCATGTGTAGGACTGAATGATCCAAGTTAGATAGTGGGAATGCTCCAAGGTTGAGGCTTAACGGCATAATCAGTGTTATGATAAGGGGGCTAGGGATTCAAGAGAATAGGACCATGTAGAATTGAATTGGTTCATCGAAGAGTCAAGATGGGGAGAATAGGAGAGAGTGGTTAGTGCAAGGGAGATAGCCTATGAGAGAATTGAGTGGTCAAGGGATTGGAGGTCTTGAATGAAAAGTAGGGTTCTGTAAGGGAAGGCAGAGGGAGAGGTGAAAAAAATCCAACCATTATGGTTGAATAAGGTAATTTCAAGAATTCTTAAATCTGGAGGTGGTACATTTGTGGATAATGGCAAAATCAAAGGTATGGACATCTTTGTGTGTGGCTAATGTGGGGTGGATAAGCAGCTAGTGGGAAGTGAATAGGTTGAGAAATTGTGAGGTTAGGGTATTAGAGGGAGAATCAGTATGTATGTTGAAATACCCTAGTATGAGGGCGGGAGTTGGAAGGAGAGAAAAATTATGAGCCACGTTCAAACCCAGGAGGAATAAAGGACAATAACCTGGGGGTATATAGACAATAGCTACCAGGATTTTGAATGGGTAGTAGGTATCAAATGAGATATTTGTAAAATGCTTTTTGCACAGTGCCCTGCACATAGCAGGCACCAAATTAATGCCTGTTTCTTTCTTTCCTTAGATTTTTCTTTCCTTCCTGCCTTTCTTTTTCTTTCTTTCTCTCACATCTCCTTTCCTTCCTTCCTTCCTTCCTCCCTTCCTTCCTTCCTTCCTTCCTTCCTTCCTTCCTTCCTTCCTTCCTTCTGAGTAACTCTTCAATACTTTGGGGGTTATAATATCAAGGCTTCTTAAACTTTTTCCACTTGTAACTCCTTCAGCACTTCTTAAATCCCATGTGGGGTCTCGACCCACAGTTTAAGAAGTGCTAAATTAAAGTCCAGCATTTATGTAAGACTTCAGAGCTTACAAAGGGCTTTACCTATGTTATTTTATTTGATTCTCACAACAGCTCTGTGAAGTAATCAAGTCAACAAGCATTTATTAAGCACCTATGTGTCCCACGATGCACTAGGGGTTTCTCTAAAAAGAAAGGAGAGAGGGGCGGCTAGGTGGCACAGTGAGTAAGAGCACCAGCCCTGGAGTCGGGAGGACCCGGGATCGGTTCCAGCCTCAGAAAATTAGCACCCACACATAAATAAATAACTACCTGTGTAACCTTGAGCAAGTTACTTAACCCCAATTGCTTTAAAAAAAAAAGACAGGAGAAAGAGAGAGAGAGAGACAGACTGACTTATTCTCTGCTCTTGAACTCACAATCTAATGGAGTAGGTAGGTGCTATTATACCCATTTTACAGGTGCTGAAAAAAGGTTAAATGACTCCCACAATGTCATACAGCAAATAAAAGTCAGAATTTGAACTTTCTGACTCCAGGGCCAGCCCTCTGCCCACTGAACCACATAGTTGCTTACAACTAGATAGTCACAGGTGTTAAAAGATATAGAAGTAGTAGCCTTCCTTTCAGATCCACATACAACTGTCTCTTAGGAGGGAGTGAACTCAATTGCATATCCCTGGAAGACATAGCTTTACTGAAAAGGAAGCTAAGATTCAGAATCAGGCCTGAGCTCTTGGCTGTCAAAGGAAACTAGTCTTTTAGAAGGACACAACTCACATTTACCCTTTCTCTCTAGATGGCAGCACCAAGAAGACAGAGGAATAAGCAAAGGACTCAGTAGGAAGCCTGACTTCGTCCTTTGTTACTTCAGCCACGACTTTTTCTTCTGCATCTTCTATAAAATCAGCAGACTGAGGGTGGGAAGAGGGAGGAGAGGTGGGCTGGATATTTTTAAACTAACAGACTTATCAGAGACTTCATTCTGGAATGTGATTTTATACTGTATTCAGCACTTTTAGTCTTTTTTGGATGTTTCTTCATAGAAGAGTCAATCATACCTTGTGACTGCTTTCCCTAAAGCTAACAGGCTTTGCTGACATGATTCTCCCACAAAGTTTAAAAGCATTTCAGGAGTGTCGTCCACCCGTTATTCCTTCATGTGCAAACACAGCTCATCCCACAGGCATTCAGGTACTGTAATAAAAAAGAAAAGTAGAGAGGTTGGAGTTCTAGACTTTTCTTTTGTCTTCTTAAAAAACAACCCCCAAAGCCCCACACTACACAGCTTATTACCTCCAGGTTCAAAATGTCAGCCTTGGAAAAAGTTTGTTGTAAAATTTGGGTTATTTAAATACCTTCCTACAATAGCCCATTTTGCATTGTTTTCCTTGGGGTTATGTCAGCCTCTTCATGATATATGCCCGTTTCCAGGCATGTACAGTGCATCTCCAAGCACTTGATTCCAGGCTAAAAATTGTGGTGAACTGAGTTTCAACTCATAGTTAAAAAAAAAAAATCCAAACCTCCAATGTACCCCCAAACCAGGAAAATCAACCAAAAAAAATTTGACCCTTCTCTGCCCCATATCAATTTGGCTGTTTCAAATTTATAAAGATACCCAAACATGTGCATTTTATAGTCTCTAAGAGCTATAAACATGGCTTCATTTTTAAGAGATTTGTCCGGTATGTGTATTTTCGTTGAGGAGGAGGGAGGTGGGGAACAGTGGGAGGAGATGGAGCCAAGGAATAATTGGCCTGGAATTTCAGTGTATTGGGAATACATCTGAAGGGGAGTGGGTATGCATGCACAAATGTCATGATGTTTTGGTTAGTAGCCACTTGACATGTAACAAAAGCAGGATAACTCTTGAAGGAACTAGGAAATATAGGATTGGAGCTTCGAGGATCAGTTGGGGCCAGGGATACAGGCTATGTGGGGGTGGGGAGGAGATAGAGACATGCTTGGCCTGAAGAAGAAAAGAAGGACATGACAACTGTCTTTAAGTACTTGAAGACCTTTCACGGTCAAGGGAGACTAGCCTTCTCTTTGGCGCTCTCAGAAGTCAGAAGCAAAGGAGGGTTGAAGCTACCGAGGTAAATTTGGGTACAACATCAGGAAGAAAACTTCCTAAGAATTAGAACTGTCCAAAAGTGAAATAAACTACCTTAGGAGGTGGTAAGATTCTCTCTCTTTGGAGACTTTTAAGTAAAAGCTGGATCACTGTGTATTAGATATAATGGAAATTCCTTTTAGGTGTGTTTTTTAACAAGATGGCTACTAGGGTTCCTTCCAATTTCACAAACTCTGTGACTCGAAGAGGGATGCTATGGAAGTGATCTTAGGGTGGGGAGTATTCCTTTTTAGGGGACACTAGAAATGCAGTTATTACTCTGTCAGGTCAGTTGAATGACTCTGAGAAGTCATGTGTGAATTTCCACTAATGATGTATTTCACCTCATCCTTTCTTGTACTTTTTCTTCTCTTTACCCCATTCATCCACTTAACAACTTAGTAGAAGGTGGTAAGAGAAAAGTGTGTTTAATATCTGTGATCTATAAATGATATATATTTTTATTTCCTTAACTCTCTTTTTTTAAAGTTTTATTGATGTTTTCTTGTGGTTTTGCAAGCATTTGCAGATTATCCTCACTTTGTGAGTATTTTGTAACAAAAAGTTAAGTAAAACTAACAATACCATGAACTCAAATGAAAGTGCATGCAATATTACACATCTCTCTCAGCTCTCTATTTAATAAAATAATAGAAATAATAATCAATTTTCTCTCTCCTACTCCATTAAAAAAGAACAATGTTTTTGTAACAAATATGCATAATCAAGTAAAATTAATTCCATCAATATCTACAAACAATTATACATCTCTCTCATTTATGTGTGTATATGTGATCTTTCTCCTTCTGCACCTCAAGGAAAATTTCTACCAGAAAGCAATATGTAAATCATTTCTATGCCCTATATGAATTGATACTTCCAAGACACACACACACACACACACACACACACACACACACACACACATAAGAGGGGCAGAAGTAAAATAGGTATTCTTAAAATTTCAATTCCATGAGAAGCAGAGAAAAGATTAAAGAAGAAATAGATGGTAAGAACAATGAATTAAAAAGTAAAAGTTTAGAATAGACAGAAGGGGGAAATTGATGAAGATCACAAGAGAAAGTAATCATTTTTAGAAAAAAAGGTAGAAAATTTGAAAAAGCTAGTAAAATAAGTCAAAGGTAGGAGAAGAAAGGAGCTTTTACTTAACAGAGAAAAACCAGAAGATTGAGGAAACTAAGTAACAGGAAGAAAGAAAAGGGAAAATAATAAATTAAAACTCAGAGACTATGTAGAAGGGTAGCAAATGGAAAAGACAGGGTTTGAGGGTGAGGGGAACAGAGCCTAGGGATATAAAGTAGAAAAATGTAAATATAGGCAAGTAACCAAAGAGACAAAGCAGTATCTTTAAAGAGAAAGAGAAACAAAAAAAATTCTAATTCAGAAAAAAAAGACAAATGGAAAAATATAAACATAACTCAAGACTTTAAGTGTGAATGGATTAAACAATTGAATAAAATGAGAGTGACTTCATAAGCTATTGCTTTTAAGAAACACACCTAAAAAGCAAAGACATACATGCAATAAGAATGAGGGACTGGAACAAAATTTGCCATTAATCAGAGGAATTTAAAAAAGCAGGGGCAACTAGGTGGTGCAGTTAATAGAGCACCGGCCCTGGAGTCAGGAGGACCTGGGTTTGGATCTGGCCTCAGACACTTAACACAAAAACTAGCTGTTCGACCTCAGGCAAGTCACTTAACCCCAATTGCCCTCCAAAAAGCAAAAAAAAAAAAAAAAAAAGCACAAGTTGCAGTCATGCTGTCAGACCAAAACTAAACATAAAAAGAGATAAACAAGAAAACTACATTATACTGAAAGTAACCTTGAACAACAAACCAATATCAATATTAAACATATATACTCCAAATGACTTAGCATCTAACTTTATAAAGCAAATATTAATGCATTATAAGAAGACATATACCTTAATACAATAATAGTAGAGACTTTAATTTCTTTCTTCCAGTTTTAGAGAAATCTAACAGGAAGATAGATGCAGGAAAGGTAGATGGGTCAGTGGATAGAGTGCTGGGCTTGGGGTCAGGAACTCCTCAATTGAAATCTGGCCTTAGACACTTACTAGCTGTGTGACTCTTGGCATTACTTAACCTCTGTTTGCCCTTTCATGCAAAAAACCCCCTATAAAATATAGACATAGAAGGGCCATTTTTAAAATCATTAAAAAAAAAAAAACTAAAACAAAAGCAAGCATCAAATGCAGTGGAGATATACTAGAAACTTTCTCAGGAAAGATAAGAGTAAAGCAAGGATGTCTACTCTCTGCACTGTTACTTGATATAATTCTGGAAAGGCTATAAACTTGCAATAAAACAAAACAAAGACATTAGAAGCATAAATATATGAGATAAAACATTGAGAAGGAAATGGCAAAACATAACAGTATCTTTGCCAAGAAAACTCCATGCACAGTATTGGTGTTGTGTGGTCCTTAGGGCCACAGAGAGTCAGACGTGATTGAATGACTGGACAGCAGTAACAATAGGAAGTTAAGTAAAAGGTAAAATATAGGACTGGGCCAACTGCAGGGAAAATTAGAGCTAAAAGATTTATGGCATCTTCAAAATGGAATACTGAATGAATACACATTTCTCAGGATCACATGGAACTTTTATAAAAACTAACCATTTATTAAGGCATATATATTGCAAAGATGTAAAAATGAAGAAATATAAACACATCCTTGCAGATTGTAATACAGTGAAAATAATCAATTCAGGGAAAAAACCTGGACCCAAAAGGAGACTTAACAATAAAATCCTAAATAATTAGTGGGACAAAGAATAAATCACACAAACAATTTAGAATTATGTGAAAGAAAATAATAATGATGAAACAGCATACCAAAATTTCTGGGAGCAGGGAAAGCAATTCCCAGGGGAAATTATAAACCTAAAAACAAACATCAACCAAATAAATGAGAGGATGAATTAACTGAAGATGTATTTTAAAAATTAGAAACCCAACAAACAAACAGATGCAAAATAAGTACAAAAGAGAAGAAAATTAGAGGAGAAATAGATAAATTGGAAAATAGGAAGACTATGGAAATGATCAACAAAATTAAAAGCCTTTTTTTTGCTTTTTTTTTTTTTAAGAAGGGGAAGGCAGGGGAATTGGGGTTAAGTGACTTGCCCAAGGTCACATGGCTAGTAAGTGTTAAGTGTCTGAGACCAGATTTGAATTCAGGTCCTCCTGACTCCAGGGCAAGTGCTCTATTCACTGTTACTTAGCCACTTCCTAAAAAGCCATTTTAAAAAAGACTAACAAAATTTTTTTTAAGTAGCCAACTTGATTTTTTAAAATGGGGCAGAAAAATCAAGTAAACAGAATAACAAACAAATTACAATCACAACAAAATCAGAAGAAATAGAATCAGAAGAGAAAATAATGGAAAAAGATAGGGATGATAAGGTCTTCCAGACTGAAAACTATAATATAAAGTCGAAGTCACCCAAGCCATTTGGTATTGGTTAAAAAAAAATAGAGAAGTAGATCAATGAAACATACTAGACAAGGGAGAATAAGAAATAATAGGATTCAATAACCCACTGTTTGTAAACCCCAGAACATAAATAACTTTAGAAAGAACCTCCACTTAATAAAATTGCTGGGAAAACTGGAAAGTGGTCTGGCAGAAATTAAGTTTAGATCAACATCTTATGTAATATGCCACAATGAATTAAAAATAGAAATGTGATCTTAATATTAAAGACCATACCATAAAATTTTTGAATAGAAGCAGATCATATATCTTTCATAGCTATGGATATGAGATGTATTATTAACCAAATAAAATATAGAGGCCATTACAAAAGATAAAACAGTTAATTTGATTACATAAAATTGAAAAGCTTCTGAACAAAAAAAAATTAATGAATCTGGGTTAAAAAGGAAATGGTTGAATGGGGAGATCTTTGTATCATATTTGTCTGATGAGGATTTTGTATCCAAAATATATAAATAACACCACACATGTATCTGTATCCATATTCACATCTATACTTTTGTCTATAAATATACACACATGTAATATATATAACATACATAATCTGTTGGTCATATACATACAAATATACATATTATCTATACATGCATATACACACATACATAACACCAAAAGTCATTACCTAATAAGCAGTGAACAGAGATGAACAAACAATTCTCAAAAGAATTACAGACTATTAACAGCCATGTGAAAAAAATGCTCCAAGTCACTATAAGAGAAGTGTGCATCAAAACCACCTTCATGTTTCACCTCACTCTCAACAAATTAGCAGAATGACAAAAGATGAGAAGAGTCAATACTTGAAGGGTTTGGGGAAGATAAATATATTAATGCATTGCTGGTAGAGCTGTGAATTAGTACCACCATTTTGGAAAGTACTTTGTAATTAGGCAAATAAAGTAACTAAAATATCTATACCTTTTGATCTAGAGATTATTATATATTATACATAATATGTTATTTTATTACCCCCTTGGAGGTCACTGATAAGAAGAAAGCCCCCATATTCACCAAAATAGCTCCTGCATCCACCAAAATATTTGTAGCAGCATTCATTGTAGTTTCAAAGAATGGAAACAAAGTAGATACCTATCTCTTTGGGAATGGCTAAACAAACTACGATAAATGAATATAACAAAATATAACCGTGCCATATGAAACTACGAATATGATGAGTATAGAGAAGAAAGACTTTACATGAACTAATACAAAGTGAAATATATAGAATCAAGCAAACTATATATACAGTGATTACCACAATGTAAATAAAAACGGAAACAACCACCACCACAAAACAATCAAAAGTAAATGTTGCAGAATTGCAAAGAACAAACAGTTCCAAAGAGAAATATAAGGCAATACCTCCACTCCACTTTTTTGCCGGGTTGGGCAGGGGTGGGCACCGGTATGGAACATGGCACATATTTTCAGGCATTTTTGTTGTATTGGTTGGTTTTGCTGATTTCTTCCTCTTCTACTCTCCCCACCCCCCAATGTTGTTACATGGGATATCTCTTTAGGAGAAATTTTGTGGATACAAAAACAAAAGAAATCAATAAAATGTATTAAAAACCAACCAATCCACACTTTAATTGCTTTTGGAAGGGGTTATCAATCAACTGCCTTTTGGATCCGCTAATCGTTCCTATGATTCCCAAATGAATGATGAACTAGTAAATGAAGCTAAGAAGAAGCCTCATAGAAGAGCTGGGAGAGAGCAGTGCCTTAGAAGCCAAGGGAAGAGGGAGTATTCAGTGGGGAAGGAAGGGGAAAGCTGCAGAAGTCCAGAAGGCTGAGGAGGGAGAAGAGTCACCCACATTTAGCAGCTATGAGATTAGAGATTATTGGTAATCTTGGAGAGAGAGCAATTCCAGTTGAGTGACAAATTCACAAGCCAGACTATAAGGGACTGAGAAGTGTGTGGGTAACCAGACAGTGGAAACAACATTTGTAGTCTAGCCTTGAAATGGAGAGATATAGGATCATAGCCATTCTATTCATGTTTGACAGTAGGTAAATCAATTAATCTCTCATTTGTATGTGTCAGGAATCTCTGTCTCTCTGTCCTCTCTGTCTCTCTCTTGTCTCTATCTCTCTGTCTCTTTCCTCTCTCTCTCTCTCTGTCTCTTCCCCCACCCTCTCTCTCTTCCCCCCCACCTCCCTCTCTCCATCTCTATCTAAGGAGGGGTAGACAGGCCAAAGCAAGGAGGTGAAAGGTCATTAAAATGAAAGAGGGCCCTTTGTACCAGAAAAGAGACTGATATACAGGTTACATGTACAACACACAGGTGGGCTGAATTCTCAACAAATCTATGATCTGTGTTCATACACTCAGTTTTAATGGTAGAAATATTTCAATTAAAATGGTTAAAAGAGGAAATAGAAAAATAAAGTTTATTTTTAAAGGGTGAACTTAATTATCAGAAAAATTCACTGACATGTAAATCCTCATTCCCCTTAGAAGAATGAGGTATTGTATTAGGAAAACTCCCTCTGGAGAGAAGGCTCTATTTGCTTACTAATTGTTTAGTGAACAGGCCACAACATGAAGAAATATTTCACCAAGGGAGAATGTACTTGGCTGTTTGTGTGTACAAAATACAAATTAAGTTTATGTGTGGATATGTATTCTACTGTGTACATAAAACAATAATAAATACATAATGATGTTTAAATCCATATGAAAGATTCTTTTTAGAATGGCTTTTTAAAAATCTTATTCCTATTTGAAACCACAAGCCAGGAAGTCCAAATAATGAGTTGGCAAGAGAAATTTTAAAATGGGTTTAAATAAACCAGGAAATATTCTTGGTCAAATTGGAGTGTACATGAGACTGATGCCTTAATGTGGGGCAGCAAGACAGAAAATGTGATGTGGTGGATAGAATGTGGCCTTCCTGCTTGTAAAGCTATCTGAGAATTATTGGAAATATGGTCAAATAGGAAATATACACACATATTTATGCAAAGATGATTGATGGTACTTTAATGCGTGCTTATATTTAAAATTGTGCTTTAATTTCCAAAGCCCACAACCATCTGTGAGCAGGAATCATTTCTTCTGGGTGATAGAAAGGGGAGTGATTTCAAGTTTATATTCTCTGTATCCTGCTGTGGTCAGGGGAGGAGAATCTGCAGACTGGTCAGTTTAGGCTATCTGTTTACTAAGTTCCTTCTCTTTGCTTTCTCCTCTTTTTCTTCCTCTTTCTCCTCTTTATCTTCTGTGAATTGTTCCCAACCTAAAACTTAAATAATCTTAAGCTCACAGAACTGTAGAGCTAGAAGAAATCCCAAGAGGCTTCTAGTTCTCCATGTGTTGAAGCAAGACTCCATCCAACAAGCATTTATTAAGCACCTACTATATGCAAGACATTGAGAAAAAGACAAAATGAAAAATTGTTCCTACCCTCAGATAAGTTACAGTCTAGTAGGTGGGGATACAGCATTTAAACAGATATGCAAATAATAAGATACTTTGAGGAAGAAATGAGAAATAACAACTAGAGGAAAGGTTACTGCTAGTGGGAAGAAGCATCTAAGTTGAGCCTAGAAGAAAGCTAAGGATTCTAAGGAGCAAATGTGAGGAGGGAGGGAAGGGAGATGAAAGGAGGTAAAGGGAGGTGAAGGGAGGGGAAGGGAGATGGAGATGAAGGGAGGTGAAGGGGGATGAAGGGAGGTGAAAGGAGATGAAGGGAGGTGAAGGGAGGGGAAGGGAGATGGAGATGAAGGGAGGTGAAGGGGGATGAAGGGAGATGAAGAGAGGTGAAGGGGGATGAAGGGAGTTGAAGGGAGAGGAAGGGAGGTGAAGGGGGATGAAGGGAGGTGAAGGGAGGTGGGGCAGGGCTGGGGATGTAGTGCTAAATAAACAGCAACATTTCCTTCTATTCTGGAAAAGACTGAAAGACTCTCATGAAAGAGTGCTCAGGCACACAAGCTTAGGGGAAATGCTGAATGCCTGATGAGCGAGATTGAGGGGCTCTATTAGGTGGTTTGGGGTGCAGATCTAAAGACAGAGAGGCTAGGTGTGGATGCTGTGAGAGCTACTATCAGAGCTCTGAGTGTTGTTGCTACCTCTGCTTTCAGGGGCTTCAATAGAATAGGCCAAGGCACCAAAGAGCTGGGCTGCTGGTGCTGCTGGACTTTCCATTCAGGAGAATATGTATCAGGCAGTGAAGTAACTGGCTTGTTTTTCCCTTTCCTGCTGCCAAAGGCAACAGACATTTACTCCAAATTTTTATTCTCTCTTAAGTGTATTCTTAACTCCTGATTTAATTTAGCATCAGTTTAGTCGAGTTGCCATTTGCTGCTCTCTAAGAGAATGGCTACTGCTGTCCACTGCTGGGCTTCTCTGCTGAGCTGCTACCCTCTGCTGCCAGAGTGGTCCTCTGCTGCTGAGGCTTCTTTTCCCTCAGATGGTCTTGTGTGTGTGTGTGTGTGTGTGTGTGTGTGTGTGTGTGTGTGTGTGTGTGTGTGTGTGTGTGCAAAACAGAAAGAGAAAGAAAGGAGAGACAGAGAGAGGAGAAACAGAGAGGGTGGTTAGATAGAGGTGGGGAGGAAGCGGTGGAGGGAAGAGAGAGTCTAAGAGAGGGGAGATAAGGGTGGGGAGACAGAGAGAAAGGGGATAAAGGAGGAGAGACAGAGAGACAGACAGGCAAATAAAACATGCCTAAATCAGCACATTTTCAGTTACTTGTTTCCGTTGAACCACATCCACTCTTGTCTGACACCAAAAGATTATCTCAGGATCTTTTTTTCCCCTAACCCTACTCCTTCCCTCTCAACAGGAGGTCTTCTGATTGCCCCTACTAATTAGGTTGAAGGGAATAAACTCCTTGAACTATGATTGTTCCCCTAACAGTCAACTCCAGAGCCATTCAGTTTACTCTGGAGCTTCCACAAATACCAGTGGAGGTTAGCAACAGCAGAGACAGTGAGGCAGACCTGTTATGCTTTACCCTTGTCCCTCAGTCCCTATCCTATAAAGGCTAGGCTAGTTTTTCCTTAAAAGGGACTGAAACTGTCCTTAAGACTCAATTGCCTAAGGCTTAAGCACCTGAAGGAGCTTTCTGGTGGTCTAGAAAGAAAAAGATCAGGGTATAAAGTCATTCATTGGTTCCAGTGCACTAGTACATGGCAAGGTAGAGACAGAGCTGTATCCTGGCTGAGTATTCTTTCCCTACTATAAGTAAGTAAAGCTCTTTCTGATAACTGTCAGGTGGACAAGAACTGTTGCATTTTATTACAATTTCTTTTTTTAAAAAGAACTAAAGTGTTTATTAAGCACCTACTCTGTGTTAGGCACTGTGCAAGAAAATGGGTATACAAACACAAATAAAAAGAATTTTATATCATGTTATATTATATATTATATTATTATATTATACTCACAATGATCTTCCATTCATTTCTTTTCCACTCTTGAACCTGAACTATGAGACCGACCCCAGGCAGGCCCAGCCTACTCCAGTTCCACATTCTGTTGCTATATCCAATTGGCTGTCCCTCTTATACCAGATCGCCTTAAGCTTAGGTCCAGAACGGCTCTTTGTCTTAGGAGCAATAATAATTCTGCAAGAATTTGCCTAAATCTTTGGACATGGTTAATTCTATCTTTTCTTTTGAATATCTTGTGTTTATGCCCCGAGTATGCTTATGGAAATCTTCGTAAAATCATTAGAACTCCCATTCTAAACAAGACCTATGGGACATGTTAGAGAAGCAATCATTTTGATCGCTCCAGGCCTGCTTATTGCTGGCAAGGAGAAAGATGCTGTCAGGAGACTTAATTTCCTCCATTTCCCTTTTGTAAACACCAGTGAACGAGGTGTGAAGCAAAGGTGTCAGTTTTCTGGGTTGGCCAAGTCTGTTTCCCAGCCTTAACAAGATGGCAAGGGGGCACTCATCTCTGGATTTTGAATTAACCTTTCTGCTCCTCATTCAGCTTCTCACTTTAAACTACTCAACAGCAACTTTTCCATTAATAGAGAATGAAGAACTGCAAAAGGGAGAAATAGGTTTATAGCTTCAGGAACTTGGCTCCCATTTTACTCTGTTGACAGGTTTAAAAGGCAAAGAGAGTCTACCAATGGAAAAAATATTTCTTGCAGGGTGTGGTGATACATGCTTGTAGTCCTTGCTCCTGGGAATTTTGTGGCTAGTGGATTGCTTGAAATTGGGAAATCTGAGCTAAAGTAGGGATAAAGTCAATAAGGGGTCTGCACTGTTTGGCAGCCACCAAGCTGCTTAAAAAACCAGTCCAGATTAGGAACAGAAAGGATCAAAGCTTCCCAAGTGGTCAGCAATGGGGTATAGCCTCTGAGTGACCATTGCCACTTCCAGTCTGAGGGAGATAGGGAGTTACTTTCAAAATAAAAAGGAAGGGAAAGGAAAGGAAAGGAAAGGAAAGGAAAGGAAAGGAAAGGAAAGGAAAGGAAAGGAAAGGAAAGGAAAGGAAAGGAAAGGAAAGGAAAGGAAGGGGAGGGGAGGGGAGGGGAGGGGAGGGGAGGGAGGAGAGGAGAGGAGAGGAAAGGAAAGAAGGAAGAAAAGAGAGGAGAGGAGAGGAAAGGAGAGGAGAAAAAAGAGGAGCTGGGAGGGGAAGAGGAGATGGGAGGGGAAGGAAGGGGAAAGTTTTTGTCATCTTGAGCAAACAATTTTTTTTTTAATTTGCAGCTTTACAACCCTAGTTATAATTGTAGAGAAAAATATTTTGTGTATATATCATCTGTGAATATATGAGGGACCACAGGAAAAGTATGGTTAAGTTGCTCCCCTGAGACCAAGACCAGTGTAGCAGAAAACTCTCTGAAAATGGCCCCAGAGGACCTAGGTTTCAGGCCAACCTCCATGGTTTGCCAACTGTGTCACTTAAGGCCTCTGTTTTCTCCTCTGTAAAATGAGATAATATTTGCACAGCCAAAATCACATGGCTGTAGAGAAGAGAGTGTTTTGCAAATTTTCCCTGATTCCCCCTAGCCCTGAAACCTTCCACTTGGGACCTCTTGCTCAGAATCTCTCCAATGTACTTATCATATGACATTTCTAACATTATCTTTTATGTTAGTATCTTCACCCCCTACAAGACTGTAAATTACAGGAATACATGGACTGTCTTGTCTAAAATTTTATCTCCTTAGCCTGTAGTCCAGTGTTATGTGTACATATTAATAAATGTTTGCTGAATGAATAAATGATGGGACCTTAAACATGAAGTGAATATGGGTTATTACTTCTGATACTTTTTTTTTAACAAAACAACCACTCTACTTTTTTTTAATAATTGGGGGAAAAGTTCCCCTAGGTGATCACAAAATGTACATCATGTCTGTTTAATAAATGGCTGCTTTCCTCACATGATAACAGGATTTCCTTAAGGTTTTAAACTAAACAGTTTCCTTCCTCACAGTATAAGCACCAGTAGAGTGGACCAGGCAGGCTGAAGCAGTTACCCAGAACAGGTTTTAGCTGACTGCGGCAGAGGGAGAAGAGTACGGCTGGGTGTGATTCTTGTAGTTGTCTCTGTGATTGACAGTTCTGATCTGCAGCAGTTGTTAAGATAACAAAATTGAGTGGCCTGGCTTACAAATGCCATAGGGCAAAATATTCACTTATTCTCTTGGTTTTTGCTTTGTTTTTTTTCTTTCTTTCCACCCATGGACATTAATATTCATTATAAGCAACAACAAAATAATTTTAGCAATGATAACAATAGTAACAATTCATAATCAAGATGTGAGCCAGAATTGTCCATTTTTTTCTACACAGTTCTAGTTTGGGGTTAACAAAATGGGGAAAATATAGGATACCTCTATTCTTACAAGACTAGTTTTTTTGTGGTTATACTGGGTCATTGTCATGTGACAAGACTTGAAGAGTTCCCATACAGACTCCCTTTCCGAAAACTACAATAACTCCCTGACAAGATACCACAATGCCTAAAATTCCACCACTATAAATTTATTCTTTAATTTGGTTATTGCCCTATCCACCCAATCACCTAAAAACCAGATATTTCAATACCATATGCCACAATATGCTCAAAATGGATACCTGAATATTAAAGATCGCAGCACAAAAAACATCAGAAGAGGACTAATTAGGTACCCTTCACAGCTATAATAAGAAGAAAGTTCTTGACCAATAGATAAATTCAATCACAAAATGAAAGGTAAAAAAGAAAATGTCAAATATGAACTTGAAAAGCATTTGCACAAACAAAATTAATGCTATTAGGAGGGAACCATCAATTGGGGAAAAATAAAATATTTGTGTCAAATACCTATGACAGATTGTGATGCCTAAGATATATAAGGAACAAATGTGAATACATAAGACTAAGAACTATTCATTAACGGATAGACAAAGGATATGAACAAACAGTTCTTAAAAGAAGACATAAACTATCAACAACTATATGAAAGATTGCTCCAAATAACTAATAAAGAAATGCAAGTCAAAGTAACTCTTTTGTTTCAGCTCACATTGAACAAATTGGCAATAATGAGAAAAGATGGAAAATCATCCATTTTTCAAAGACTGAAGAGACAGACACACTTAGACATTTTAGAGGAGCTATAAATTGGCACAACAATTATGAAAAGCAACTTAAAATTGTACTTGAAAAGTGACCAAGATTATTAAACCTTTTGTGGGGAGATTATACTGCTAGGTGTATATTTCGAAGATATCAAAGACAGAATGAGAGGTACCATATACACCAAAATATTCACAGTAGCATTTGTGTGTATGTGGTAGTAAAGAACTATGTATATACAACACAATATATAATGTATACACAGATTGAGTCTAACTATGCTGAAAGAAAAGATAAATATAAGGAATTCATAGGAGAGTAGAGTTATATATGATTGCTATTGCTTGCTAGCTAGCATTTATACAGTGATTTACAGTTTGTGATCCTCATAATATCCTTGTGTTTCTTCATCTTTACTGATGAGGAAACTGAAACTAAGAGAGATTATTATGTGACTTTCCCAGGATTTCAGAACTAGTACCTGTCTGAGGCAGGATTTGAATTCAGGTCTTCCTGATTTAAACTCTAGCACTTTATTTGTTGTACCACCTAGCTACCTATGAAATGATGCAAAGTGAAGTTAAGGAGAGAGGAAAATGAAATATACAATGGCTATAACAATGTAAGTAAAAAGATAAAAAAATGAAATCAAGCACTATGCAATTATAATAACCAAACTTTGCCAAATGAAGAAGTTTGAAAATGTACCTCCCGTCCTTCTTTGCAGAGAAGTGGGGGTTGGGTGGTGGGTAGGAGACTAAAGTCATGGAACATTGCATATACTCTTGTACTTGGCTGATGTGTTGGTTTTCCCAAAAATTTTTTCCTTCTTTTTGATTCTTTGTTAAAAGCCAGGACTCTCTGGGTAGGAGATCTGGGAGGGATGTATTAAAAAAAAATAAAAGCAATATAAAAACAAATGGTAACCATTAAAAAAAATCAGACACTTCTAGGAAATATAACAGGATCCTATATCAATGTTACTAAAAGCTGTGAGAATCAGGTTGTTTTGGGGGGTTTTCTCACTGAGAAAACAATGCCTGTAGTTTTTGTTTGTCTGTTTTCATTGTTCAGGGAGGGAGTAGAAAGGGATTCAAAGAAGAAGGGAAGGAGACACAGAGAGGGGTTGTTGTGGGAAGGGAAGACCACAGATAACTGTAAACCCTTCACAGCAGGATCCCTGGATCCCTGGGAACTTTATCCTGGGAAGTTCAAATTAATGCCAAGATTATTTATGGCCCAATCATGTTTCTAGACCAGATGACTCAGAGAATCATATTTCATGGAGTACAGATTTCTGAGTTTGAAAAGACATTAAATATTCCCTAGTACTTCCCATACGTGAATAAGAATCCTCTACAATGCACTTGATCAGTTGTCATTCCATCTTGGTGAGAATACCAATTGTGAGAGAGAATTCACTACTTTGCAACCTGCTCATTACCCCTGTGGACAACTCTAATGATGAGGAAACATTTCCTTAAGTGAATATCTCTTTTTCAATTTCTGCCCATTGAGCCTAGTCCTGCTTTCTAGGACTAAGTAAGTCAAGTCTAGCTCCTCCTGCATGTAATAGCCCTTCAAATACTTGAGGACAACTATACTGGAAATGATATACTAAGGTATATAAGGTATATGTGGTCCCCATCACACCTCCCTGCAACTTAGGTTAGTTTTTCCTCAAAAGATATTGAAGCTGTACTTGAGATTTGGTTGTGTGAGAGGATGTATCACTTCCTGGTCATCTGAGTATAAAGCAGCCTCAAGAAGCTCCAGTCTTTCTCTTAGGTTTGCCTTGCAGATCATCGTGGGCAACTCAGAAGCAGGGGCTCTTTGTTCAACTGTATCAACTTGCAGTAGTAACCTCAATGCATTTCTTTGTTGAATAGCTTTCCTCTTCTGGGTAAATCTTCTTTTTTTAACTGTTGAATGACCTACGAGTGTCTCACTGCCTCTTCTTCTCATTCTTCTCCTCTTCCTCCTCCTCCTTTTCCTCCTCCTCTTCCTCCTCCTCCTCCTCCTCCTCCTCCTCCTCCTCCTCCTCTTCTTCTCCTCCTCCTCCTCCTCCTCCTCCTTCTCCTTCTCCTCCTTCTCCTGGTCTATCTAGCTCTATGTACTGCGCCATTTAGCTGTCCCTTACTCTGCATCTTCTTAATAAATATGTCACTCGGATCTGAATACAATTACAGTTTTGACTTGGGGTCTGATGAAGCTTGGATTGGAATCCTGTCTCTGATGCTTACTAGCTGTGTGATTATGGGCAAATCACTCTTATCACTCAAATCTTATCTTCTCACTCAAATCACACTAACTTTCCTTATCTGTAAAATGCTGACAAGGATACCTGTAATACCTACTTCACAGGGTTGTTGTGAGGACCCAATGAAATAAGGAATATAAACTGCTCTATAAATGTCAGAGGTTATTATTGACACTGCAATGCCAGCTTACCATTTGGCAACAAGAAGTATAACTATATCTTCAACGTTAAAGTCTCCTCTGGTCTGTGAATAGGAGCTGCTATAGATAGGAGAGAGCAATAGAAAAAGCAACAAACAAACCACCGAGTCGCTAATTCAAAGCCCCGGGTTCTATTTCTGGTCTTTATCACTTTTCCCATTATAACCTTGGGCAAGTACCTCTTTGGATCTCTTTTCTGTGTTTAAATAAAGGATTGAATGAGGTATCAAAGTGGTTAGAGGACTGGGCCTAGAGTCAGGAAGACCTGAGTTCCAATTTGGCCTCAGACACTCAGGAGCTGTGTGACCCTGGGCAAGTCACTTAACCCTGTTTGCTTCAGTTTTCTCATCAATAAAATGATCTGGAGAAGGAAATGGCAAACCACTGTAGTATTTCTGCCAAGAAAACCCCAGATGAGGCCACAAAGAGTTGGACAAGGCTAAAAATGAATAACAAAAAAGGTTCCTCTCAGCACCAAATCTATGATCCTATAATTTCCTGGGTGGATATTAGAAATTGGGTGAAATAGGCAAATATTTTTGTTTTGTTTTTAAATTTTTAGGACCAACACAAATCTACTCTGTGGATTAGATAAGGGGATTAGAAAGCAGGATGTGCACTTAGAAAAAGAGGTGAGCAGCTATGAGGGTATTAGGTACTAGTCAAAAACACCTAGTAACAGGGCTGAAAATCTGCAGAAAATGTATGAGGAAACATTATGAGGAGACCTGGATATGACATAATCATTCCAGAGACATGAGAGGCTTCAGTGATCATAAGCTGCCCATGATAAATGAGTGCTCTCTAACCTTCCCAGCTGAGACAGGAAGGAAAGAAATTCAAAAGGCATGGGGCATCTAGGTGGCACAGTGAATAGAGCACCAGCCCTGGAGTCAGAAGGACCTGAATTCAAATCTGGACTCAGACACTTAACATTTACTAGCTGTGTGACCTTGGACAAGTCACTTAATCCTAATTGCCGTGCCTTCCCCCCTCCAAAAACAAGCAAAAAAGAAAATTCAAAAGGCAGATGATGTTGAATGTTGAACCCGAATGTGGGTGAATTGACTGTGTCCTCCCAATAGAGGAGAGGAAATGATGAAATTGAAGGAGAGTTTGAATACTAAACCCCTTGCGGCATTGAAAATGGCAGCCATCTTATGTAAGGGTGCAGAGAACATTTATTTCCTGATTGGATTCCATGTTATTTACCTTCCTGTTTTGCTTTTATTAAATGCTTTTGTTTTAGGTTATGGGGTCTTTTGTATTATCTGTCATAGAGATGTATTGGTGGGGAATCAGGCATGGTTTTGAATAGATTATTGTTCAAATATAGGAAGAAGTAAGAAGATCCATAGTTCTGTGGACACTTTTAGGGGTATAGTGCTACATGTTCTGGGCAGCGAAGTGGTGCAGTGCACAGAGTGCTGGGACTGGAATCAAGAAGACTCATTTTCATGAGTTCAAATTTGGCCTCTGACCCTTACTAGCTGAACTGGGCAAGTCACTTAACCCTGTTTGCCTCAGTTTCCTCATCTGTAAAATCAACTGAAAAAGGAAATGGAAAACTATTCCATTATCTTTGCCAAGAAAACCCCAAATAGGGTCACAGAGAGTCAGACACATCTGAAAATGACAGAACAACAATAAACTACCTGTTCTAATTATGTTCTTGAATTTTTAGAGGATCATACCTGGCTGGGACCTCTAAAGAATCAGTCTGTGTCAGTAGGAAGCCAAATTGTAATGATACTAATGATATTTTTGAAGTGCTTATATTTTACCTTCATTTACATTTCCAAAAAACTCTACAAAGTAGTGACTACAGCTATTATTAACCCTATTGTACTTTTGAGGAAACTGAGACTAAGAAATTAATTAATTTGCCCATGACTAATAAGTATCAGAGGCAAGATCTGAAGCCAAGTCTTCCTGATCCAAGTCTAGTATTCTACCTACCATATCATGGTATCTCTCTAAGAAGTTAAAATACTGAAAGAATAATGCAGTTACATTCAATAAGGATTTATTAAGGGCCTACAATATGCAAAGCCCTAAGTTAGGAACTAGGAATACAAGGACAAAATAAAACAGTCTCTATCTTCAGGAAGCAATGAGGTGGTGTGGAAGAAGAGGGATAGAGTAGGTCCCTAGATAAGTAAATACAGAGGATATGCACAATAATTAAGTCACTAATGGGGGAGGAGGTTAGATACATTAGCAGAACCTTGAAGGGAGCCAGGGATTCTCAGAAGCAGAGGTGGGAAGGCATGTTTGAAGTGATAGAACCAGGAGATAAAGAACATCACACACAGGGAATAAATTGGGCAGCTTGGGCTATGTGTAGAGTATAGAAAGGGGTATAATATAGACTCAGTCTGGAAAGACAAGATAGATCCAGATTGTGAAGGGTTTTAAATGCCAAGTATTTCATCCTAAAGGCAATAGGGAGCCATTGAATATTCTTGACCAGGGGAATGGCATGATTAAATCTGTGCTTTAGGAAAATCAGTTTGAAAGCTATGTGGAAGATTATCTAGAGAGTGGAAATACTGAAAGCAGAAATACCTGTTAGAAGGCTATTTTGTTTTTCTTCTGTTCCAGTCTCAGTTTGGGGTGAGGGAGTGGGACAAAGAATACAGATATGAAAACAAATTTTTATTTAGAAAAAGAAGGTGATGGTCACATGATTGGAGAAAGAAAGACAGATGTGAGAATATTTGTGATGATAACTAATGACAGCTGATTGGCCATGTGGGGACTAGAGAGTTAAGTACAAGGGGTTAATTAGAGGTTTCAAACCTGGATGACAGGAAGGATGAAGATATGTGGCCAGGACAGAAATAGGAAAGTATGGAAGAGAGCTAGGTTTCAGGAGGAAGACAATTAGCTGTGGGGCTGAGTTCAGTTTTGGATATATTGAGTCATTTCCTCTTTTGTTGTATAGGAATATTTTAGAGCTTCCTGGATGAGATACACAAATTCTCAAAGGTTATGGCTGAACTCTTCATGCAGTAAGAAAAAAAAAGGGAATGTAGAACACCTGTTGTTTCTTTTTGTCAATATAATGATATGAAGGGGCCTAGGGAGCCTCACTTTCCCAACAAACACACCAGCCAGGGTTTAAAAGAACACCAGATGAAGCAGTGACGATGAAGGGTAAAGAGAAGAATCAGTGAGTCCCTTCTTCCACTCCCAGAATGCACATGAAGACTGACATGCAGAGTGTGGGGGGAGGGGTTTGGGGGGGTGGCTCATACTGGAACTTTCCTCAGCACCTGGGGCCTACTCTTTTTAGAACTGCCCATAAACCCATGGCCCACTCACCATAGGCTATCTTTCCACATGGCCTCCTCCCCTTCTTCCCCTGGAGATTCACTCTCAGAGCCTCCATTTTGTGGAGAGCCCCAAGATAACTTGCCTTCATTCACCTCCTAGCCTTGCTCCTAGCTTTTTCTAAATCTGGAAACTATGCACACCACAACCTGATATCTTCATTACCCACAACCCCCCTTCTGTATGTGGTCCTTCCCCATTAGAATATAAGCTCCTTAAGGACAGGGACTATTTTTTTTAACTTATATTAGTGTCTCCAGTGTTTATCATACATAGTACCTAGGACACAGTAAGTTCTTAATAGATGCTTGCTTTTTTCCTTCCTTAAAAACAGTGGGATCTTGCTCCTGGCCCATGGAGGAGGAGCATGGAAGGAATCTCATAAATCCATTGTGCAAGGAGACAAAGCCAGGGGGTCGGTGCCTACCTTGGACTATTCCAAAGTCCCCAAATTGGAGTTCCTTGTTCTAGTCCTCGCCCAGGCTGCAGCAGGAGAAAGGGCCAGTGCCAGTGCCCAGGAGGTGAGCAACAGTAATGAACATTTATATGGTGATTTATGGTTTGCATGGTGCTTTACAAATAATATCTTGTTTTATCCTCACAACAACCCTTATTTTACAGATGGGAGTCAGGCAGAGATTAAATGACTCCTCCTGGGCCACAACTAATAAATGTCTGAAGCAGAATTTGAACTCAAATCTTTCTGACTCCATATCCAATGCTCCATCCACCTAACTAGCAGCCTCTGCAAACAGAAGACCTGGGTGCCATATTTCAAGAAATCTTACTCCCCTTATCTGTTAGAACCAGAGGGCAAACTGAAATTACAAAATATCCTGTGATCACCTCCTAAAAGAAACCCCAAATTGAAAACGCCCAGGAAAGTCATAGGTAAAATTCAAAATAGAACCTCAGGAAATCATCATATTACTATCTCCTCCACATTCAGTCCACTTTTAGTCAGGAAAAAACATGGGGGACTGGGTAGTTAGAACCATAGTTTCCCATGAGGTCTTCTGGAAGGAAACTTGGTGGTCTTCCATTTCACCATCCCCCTGACTACTCAATGAGCTCACATAGTATGGCCAGAATAATGAAATCAATCAGAAAGAGGCAGTTTGGCTGCATGTTATAGGCGCTGGTAATATCTACAACAAACAGTCTTCTTAGTTATCTGCCTCTCTTGGCTAGTGGAACTCTGGCGAAGTCTGTGGAAAGGAGTTGATTTCTCTTTACAAAACCATTACTCCATACACAATATAACATGTGGAAATTGTCAGACATAGAAGATTATTTGCCTGGAAGAATCATGTTCAATAGGATTCAACCACTCCCTTTGTAAAATCTTGGAGGCCACAGAACCAAAGCTTCTATTTGTCGCCAAAATATTTCCCTGGAATACCTTTAACCTTTCGACTTGAACACTCCTTGGCTGGACCCTTCTCTGATTCTGCACAGGATTTATGTGACTTTGATCATGTCATCATCATTTATGATCTTTTATTCTTCGGGTAAGGCACTCTTCAGGAATAAATATTTCAATGCATTTCCTCTAGGATTAAGTGTTAAAGAAATATTGGCCCCACTCCACAGGAGTGACTGACAAAATAAGATATCTCACGATTACCTTCTTTGCTGGGTTAGCTAATGCATAGTTAATCCAAACCATAAGAAATTTCTCTTTAGTTCAACAGGTGTGAATAGTTGGATGTAACCAGTGTTTCAGAAAAGATAACCAAAGGTATATACATGCTAGAAGTAGGTGTTTTGGGGTGTTTTTGGTTTATATTGGACATGGGACAATTCATCTGGCTAATTTTAGACATTAGCTGGTTGTCACATAGAAGGTAGTTAGAACCCAACTTTGGCAAGAGTCTATTTATTCTTCTAAAATCAGAATAGTCTGTCTATTCAAAACAGATTAAGCTGTTTTGAATGGCCCTAAATAATTCTTTGCCTTAAAGTAAGGATAGTAGATTTTGGTGTGTTTTTGAAAGTATGACTTTACTATATTATCAGTGCCCAGAAAATTAGTAGATTTTTCCTGTGTTGACATTTCTAGTTTCTCCTAAATGTTTACTTAAGTAATCCTGCCAGCCAGAGATCTTTGCATGGGTGGTTCAGTGGTGGAGTTCTAACCTGCTATGTGGCTGGCCTGGGATTGATTCCTGTCCTTGCACATAATACATTTTTTCTTAGAGGCAGTCAGGTGGCATAGTAGATACCTGGAGTTAGGAAGACCTGAATTCAAATCTTTCCTCAAACATTTACTAGCTAAGTAACTCTGAGCAAGTCAACTAACCTCTGTCTGCCTCAGTTTCCTCACCTGTAAAATGGGCATAATTATATCACCTACCTGCCAGGATTGTTATGAGGATCAAATGAGATAATATTTGCTAGTGCTTTGCAAATCTTCAAGTGCTATATAAATGCTAAATTATTTTATTATTGTTGGAATAACTATTTGAATCTTCGCTCAGCTGAATTAGAGGTTCATTGCATATAAACATGTCACAATGGTGTTTATTGAGTCTGGCAAATTAATAAACTGTGTTTGTATCTGTCGTTTTGTATTTAAGGTTTTTTATGTTATTCTTCTGATGTGTTAAGAACCCTGACAACATTGAATAAGTATATTAAGTTGAGAAACATTTTTAAGAAAGATAAATATTAATCATTGATCAATCAGTTGATAGTCATTAGATAATTGCGTATTGGGGGGGGGTTGATCATATAAACATCAACCTTCGTTCCTCCTGTTTTTTTTCTCTTCCCTTTTATTTTTATTTTCTTCTCTCAGTAGAAGTCTGAATTTGGAGAGGCTGTATCTTGATATAATGGAAAACTACTCAATAAAGAGCAGTCGGCAGTCCTCCCAGTGAGCTCACTAAGGCGGTTGGCTTGTAACACCATGTTCTGGCTGCCTTCCCTTCCTACTGATTAATCCATTCTCAAGTGATTTGTGTGTACACTTTCTTTTTGCTTCTGTCTCTGGGATTTTGAATCCTTTTTAATTAAGGAGTTTATTGGTGGAGCAATTTAATGAAAATTTTGGTTTCTACCAATGTAAAATATGTAAATGAGAAAGGCATTTGTACATTAAGAAATGGTCTTTCTCTTCAGCACTCGTTGACTCTTAGTGGGTGTTAGCTCTGAGGCTGCTGGTGGAGAGAAATATTGAGGTAATGACTGCAGGACCCAGGTATATAGATGGGAATGACAGCAAATCTGACCAAACCAGGTCTTCATAGGCACGACAGAAAAGGAAACTCTATTTAAGGTGACTTTTCTCTAGAGGTACAGTTTCTGAGTGAGACCCCTAAGGTTTAATTCAAATGTTTACTAAATAGATACTATGTATATGGCAGCTAGATTGCACAGTGGATAGAGCACTGGGCTTGGAATCAGAAAGACTCATCTTCTTGAGTTCAAATCTAGCCTCAGACACTAGCTTTGTGACCCTGGGCAAGTCACTTAACCCTCTTTGCCTCAGTTTATCATCTGTTAAATAAGCTGGAGAAGGAAATAGGAAACCACTGCAGTATCTTTGCCAAAAAAAAAAATAAACAACAAATTGGGTCATGAAGAGTTGGACACAACTAATATGATTGAACAATTGTGTATAAAGTCCTGTGCTCAGAATTCAGGGTGCTAGAAAGTTTAGTTCAGATGTGGTTCCTGACCTCATGAACCTTACAGTTTAGACACACATAGGGATAATTCTAATACAAATATACTTGTGGAGTCTATGAGAGGAGCAAACAAAATGAAATCCCCTAGTGGGGAAGAACATTACTGACTGCAGGATCTGGGAAGGCAACCAAAGTTATTCCTCAAGCCCTGACCCTCTTCTCCCAACTGATATTTAAGACACAGCATGGATGGAGGGAATTTTGGACCATATACTTCAGAGAATGAGATCAGTAAAGGTCAAGGATCAGGATTGCTCAGAAGTGACTAGCTCAGTGACATAAGCATAAATCATATCTGCCTCTTGGCCTCAGTTTCCTCATCTATAAATGGATTGACCAGGCTCTAGGATT
The DNA here is from genome assembly GCA_011680675.1 of Gymnobelideus leadbeateri. Taxonomy (NCBI): domain Eukaryota; kingdom Metazoa; phylum Chordata; class Mammalia; order Diprotodontia; family Petauridae; genus Gymnobelideus; species Gymnobelideus leadbeateri. Next base: position 497,228 of record WOXC01008645.1, on the reverse strand, counting down.
CCTTCTAAGTCGATGCTATATTTGTACTCCCCCAATCCAAATCAATTGAATGAAACTGTGAATTTTTGTATGTGTGTGTGTGCAAATATATATTTATATAATGAATTTATATATGTGTGAGAACATATATGTGTAACTATTTCATATATGCTTATATATTGTGATTTTTTTTCTTTTTTTCTTTTGGAGGGGGGAATGCAAGGCGCTTGGGTTGAGTTGCCCAAGGTCACACAGCTAGTAAGTGTTAAGTGTTTGAGGTTACATTTGAACTCAGGTCCTCCTGACTCTAGGGCCAGTGCTCTATTCATTGTGCCACCTAGCTGCCCCCTATACATTGTGAATTTATATGTATATCATATATATACATATATTTCTTTAATAACAAAATATATCCTTCAAAGCAATTAATCAATAAACATTTGCTAAGAGCTTACCATGTGCCAGGCACTGTGCTAGGAACTAGAGATACAAAGACAAGCTGGAAAACCTTTGGAGATCTGAATTTAAAATACAGAGTTGTTCAATCAGGTGCCATCAGATCTACAATTTCCCCAGGGTCCTTGAGAACCCTGTGAATTCTATATACACAGAAGGTATATATGAATATGTGTGTGTATGGCAGCTAACTGGCACTTGGAGTCAGGAAGACTTGAGTTCAAATTTTACCTTAGACATTTAGTAGCTGTGTGACCCTGGGCAAATCACTTAACTGTGTTTGCCTCGGTTCCCTCATCTGTATAATGAGCTGGAGGAGGAAATAGCAAACCACTCCATTATCTTTGCTAAGAAAACCCCAAATGGGGTCATAAAGAGTTGGATACAATGGAAACAACTGACCCCACCACAACCTATATGTGTGTGTGTGTTGTGTGAATTCATATTCTCCATATATGTATATTATAAAGGAGAAAAGAAATACAAAGTATTAAAATACTTTGAAGATTTAAGTCTATAAATGGGGGGCAGGGAGGGGAAACAAAACAAAATCCAGATGCCTTATGAAGCATTTGCCTATGTTTGAATGCACATTTTAATAGGTTTTCTGATGCCTCTGTTACAAGGATGAGTTAAGTGATCTCGTTGACATGTCATTATCACATTTTGAAGTTAAACAGCTACAGGATCTATGAACTCTCGTCACACAGTTAATTACTTCTGGATTTTTCCATGCTCTTGAAACATATTCTATTTATTTAAAAATCCCTGGAGAGCCATGGGCTGCCTTTGTCACCGTGGCATGGCCAGTGGTGTAAAACCTCTCTACATCTGTCAGATTTCTCCATGTGAAACCTAATTGCCTAATTTCCATTTGAAAGTACTGCCCTGACATTAAAACGACATAGACCCACCAATGATCACAATGATTTCCTGACACCTAGAAGGAAAGGGAGGGGTGGTGGTGAATAATTCAGTAATAAATATGTGTACAAAATGAAGCTTTGCCTTCAGAAGGAAAAAGTCTGAATTTATGGCTGCAGATGAAGTGTTCCTCGGGAGAGAAAATAATAATAAGAAAAAGAAGAAAAGGAGAAAGAAAAAGAATTGAGCAGATTAGCATCAGCATGAGACTACGGGGGCCAGATGGCTTCTCCTGCTTTATTCCAGTAACCCTGACTAGCAAGTTGCAAGCCTGCTAACAGAGGAGAGAAATGATCTCATTCCTCAGCCCCAGCGCATGTTTCTTCTTCTCTCTCTCATGTACAACTTGAACTGAAGGAAATTTGGAAAAGGGAGAGTAAGAGAGATGGGAGGGGGTAGGGCAAAGGGGGGCTATTGAAAAGAATGAACAACTTTTACTCCAACCACAGAGGGAGACTACAGACCCAAGCCAAGACTGAGCAAGGCTGAAATGAGTTCTGATGTCCAGAAAGGATAAAGCAGTGACAGAAGGGAAGGGGAGGAGAGGAGAAAGTACATGGAAAATGCCAACTTATTGGTTAACCTTGGCCTTCTTGATTTAACAACATGGGAAAGCCTGACTTAGAGCAAAGGCAGGAGATAGTGCATAGGGAGTGGTGGGGCTATGCCTCCAGCAATTCATTTCCCTGTGAAGGGTATTGAAGGGTGTTTGCTTAAAAACCATTGTGCCCATGTTTCCAGATAGGCTGGTGGGTATTTGTAATAATCTGTGGGCTGCTATGCCACACTGGAGGGGGCAGGGCATGGCAGGGAGAGGTATTTGACCAGCCATCTGTTTGGAACTGTATCTCCAAGGCAGCAGGGATAATGGCCCAAGGCATAGAGAAGTGATGGTAATTTATCATTGCTGGGCAAATTGAACAGAGCACAGCTCCAAGATGGGGAGGGAAAACTTCGACAAAGGCTCCAAAGTCAGTTTCTGAACCCCAGTCAGGCTTCTGGGCAGTGGGCTCACTGTTCATAAACAAAATCTGCTAATGAAGGTGGTGAAGAGTTTCTGCCAGAAGTAAAAATATAACCTTCAGCATAGGGAAGACAGACAGATTGGTGGATGTTTATGTTGCTGCTTAAAGTTTATGGAAGACCACAAAGGTACAAATGCATGTTTCCTTGAAGTGAATGCTAACAGGTCTCCTTTGCACAGGAGCAATGATTGCTTCCATTTAAAAAGCCAGTCCTTGACAGGAATGAAAGGGGTCCATGAATCCCTCTTTGGTCCAGATTTCGGGAATCTGACAGAACCATAACAAGGCTGGGGCAAACAAGGCTTCTTTGTTTGCAAAATGGTGGTTTCTCAATCCTCATCCCTTTGACTTCTGTTGATCACTCTCTCCTCCTTGATGCTCTCTTCTCTTTGTTTTGATGTCACTGCTCTATCCTGGTTCTCCTCCTGCCAATCCGACCACTCCTTCTCTGTCTTCTTTGCTGGATCTTCTTCCAGATTATTCCTGCTAATGGTGGAGTATTCCCCAGAGGTCTGCCCTGGGCCCTCTTCTCTTCTTCCTTTAAACTATTTCACTTGGTAATCTCATAAACTCCCATGGATTAAAATATCACCACTATGCAAATGATTCTCAAGTCTGTTTATCAAGCCCTAACCTGTCTCCTGACTGAGAGCTCCACATCTTCAACTGCCTATTGCACATCTTGAACTGAGTTGTCCCATAGACATCTTAAATTCAACATGTAAAAATCACTTATTATCTTGCTCCCAAAGACCTCCCCTTTCCTAAACTTCCCTATTACCGTTGAGGGTACCTTGGTTGGTTGTTGTCCTTTGTTCTAGAAGAAGATCAAAATGACATCACTATGTTAGAGTCAAGTTACAATGCGTCCAGCTGATTGATCAGTATGCTGTACCACAGTTCAGGCACAAATAGTCCATATGAACATTTGGGATGGATTCTCTAAATTTGCTCATCTCAAATTTCTTTTGAGCTACTCTAATTCTGCTTTTCTCATAGAGCACAGCACCTTTTAATGAAGATATGTCATTCTAGGCCACCCTGTGCCAGTGTCTCCCATGTCACACAGTGATCTATAGGTTGGTCTTTTCTCAAGTTTTTCCTTATTTAAGTGCATTCTTCATTCAGCTTTCAAAATAATCTTTCTAAAGTACAGATCCAACCATATCACCCTCCTCCTATTCAATAAATCTCCAGTGGCTTCCTATTGCCTCTAAGATAAAAAAGGAAATCTTTTGTCATTCAAAACCCTGAATCCTATCTTTCCAGCATACTTCCTTACTCACTCCTATGTATTACACTAATAATGGCCTCCATTCTGTTCCTCAAAAAAGACACTTCATCTCCCAACTCCATATATTTTCACTGACTGTCCCCACTCCCACCCCCATGCCTGGAATACTCCCTTCTCATTCTCTGTCTCCTGGCTTCTCTGGCTTCCTTCAAGTCACAGCTAACATCTACAAGAAGTCTTTCCCAGTCCCTCTTAATGCTAACGCTTTCCCTCTGTGGATTATCTCCAATTTATTCCCTATATACCTTGTTTCTATGTAATTGTTTGCATGTTGTCTCACCCATTAAACTGTGAGCTCCTTTAGGGCAGGGTCTGTCTTGTGCCTTTATTCAATCCCCAGCACTTAGGACAGTGCCTAACACAACAGAAAAATGCTTCATAAATGCTTGTCAGATGACTGACTTCCCAGGTCACTGATATTTAGAGGACGTAAACATTTAATATGTGTATTCCTTCAGCATCTAGGAATCACTTTAGCTCCTAAGGACCCTCCCTGCTCAGCTGAGCACCCTGTTTCAGTCTTATTTTATTTTCACATCATGATTAGAGGGACAGCTTAGCTGTTGGTCCCAGGTGGAAAAAGTCCTCGGAGAGGCAGACATGTCTTTGTAGAACAGGCACCCCGCCTCCTCCGAGCTACACGATACTTTGTTTCCTTGCTAACTCGGCAAAGTGATTTCTGCTTCTCTCCTTCTATTTTATTTCCAGAGCATCTCTCGGGCATTGTTTTTGTTCCATTGCCTCACTTTTTCCAAACCATGGCTGGGAAGGATCGTTATTTACTCTCCAGATTCTGGCTGGGCTTGGTTTACATCACGTGTTTACTATTAGCTGGTTTACAAACTGACTTGCTGGGCCTGGGTCTTTCTCATGCAGCAGCCCATTTCAACCATCAATCCAAAAGAAATTGCAAACACTGTGTCTTCAGTATCAGTGCATTTTCTTAAGGATAAATGCTTCAGTCTATTATTCAGGAGAAAGTTTCTATGTAAATCTATGAGTGATCCTGGGAAAACAATGCCTTTCTTTCTTTCTAGGAGGAGAGAGGGAAATGAGCCATAACATCTCAAAACATAATTGGGGAGATCAGATAAGTACTTGGAGATGCAAAACTTGGAGTTCCAGTTTTGAATTTAAAATTTAGAAGTGAATTTTCCTAAGCTTGCAAGATTTGTGTTTCTTTTCTTAACTTTTGCTTCCAAAGAATGAGACAAGAGATAAGACTGGTGAACTGGAGACTTAAAAGGAATTAAGTTTTCTTTGCTACTAAAGTACTTGAAAATCAAAACCAACAAGTTGGAAGTGGGAGGGGGAGGAAAGCAACAAGTTGGAAGTGGGAGGGGGAGGAAAGCAACAAGTTGGAAGTGGGAGAGTGGGGGGGGGGGGGCTATTTCATAGATCATTGTCCTACTACAACAAAATACAGAAACTTGAGTGCATATTGTCATGGCCAAAGTGATTTGTCTTTGTTTGATCAGGACACTGCTGTTCCTCACTTCTCTTCGTGTCCTCTCCCTTGACATTGCTCTCCTCAGTTGATGATCTGTCATAGGCTAAAACAAAGCAGAGGCGTGAAAAAAATCATCAGTCTGACTCTCAGTGAGCATAGCTATTCCACAGGGAGGGGGATGCCAAAACTATTGATAGTCTTTCCTAGGATTTCATATTATCCTGGGAGAGAGAACTTTTTCATAGCCAAGGTTGATGGGCCCCATCTATGGTAATTCTATTGGATAGATTTGATAGCTTGTTAATGCAATATGTTTCTCTTGGCAAGGTCTCCCTCATCTCATTTGTCAACTCTTAATTTAATGAAAAGCACCACATTTCAAGATATAAACAGGCTGGCTAACTAACCAGTCTATAAGGGGTTGTGTGGGATAAGGAAGAAGCTGGAATGACCCTGGAGCTGGGATTGAGACCCTGAAGGAGATGGTAGGGAGTCAGACCGAAGGAAAGGACCCAAGAAGCCAGGGAAGAGTTCTTAACCTGGAGTCTGTGAACTTGAATTTTTGTTTTGTTTTGTTTACTATTTTGAAAACTGTATTTCCATATAATTGGTATCCCTTCAAATCCCTAAGTATTTTAATTTATACATTTAAAAACATTATTCTGAGCAGGAGTCCATAGGCCTCAACTGATTGCCAAAAGGGTCCATTCCCCTCAAAAGGTTAAGAAGCTTTGATCTAATCTGAGGTTACTGTGTGGGTTTTCTTTTACAGTTTCCATTAGAAAGGCTAATTTGTGTAATTTATTACTACACAGTTAATACTATGAACTCATAGACTATCTTATTTCAGAAGTTTAGGGAAAGTTCATAACTTAAAAAATAGACATATATGTATATGTCTATATATGGATATGTATGTGCACACACACACACACACACACACACACTCACACTCACACTCACACTCACACCCTAATAAGTTTGAGACAGAAGGGCAACTAGGTGGGACAGTACATAGAGGGCTGGACCTGAAGTCAGGAAGACTCATCTTCATGAATTCTAATCTGGCCTCAGACACTTACCTGGGCAAATCACTTAACCCAATTTGCCTCGGTTTCCTCACCTGTAAAATTAGCTGGAGAAGGAAATAGCAAACCTCTCCAGTATCTGCCAAGAAAACCCCAAATGGGGACACTGAGTCAGACACAATTAAAACAATTGAACAACACATAAGATAATATGTTACTGGAAAGAAGAGATATAAACACAATGCTTTGGGAAGTTTGGGAAAAGGGCTGACTTTGAGCTGGGGATGGTGTGTATGTCAATGAGAAGGGAGCACCTGACATGAATGGAGGAGGAACTTCAACAGGTGAGAATGCTGCTTCCCCTCACATGGATTCTACTCACCAGGCATAGTCTGAACAAAGGCCCAGGAAGAGGGAGAGCTCAGACTAACAACAGGACAGAAGACAGTAGTTCAATTTGGTTGCAACACAAATTATATGAAGTGGTATAGTTTGAGATAAAGATGGCACCAGATTGAACAGGGACATGAATACAAAGCTTGAAAATTTATACTTTATTCTATAGATAATGGGTAGCCATCAAATGTTTTTAAGAAGAGTGACCCAGTGAGAAGAGGGTTAGGAGGGATGGATTGGAGTGGGAATAGAATGGAAGTCAGGAGATCAGCTTAGAAATCTAGAGGCAGCCAAGGGGCACAGTGTCTAGTGATTGTAGTAAGAACTTCCTTGTTGTTTGTCCTTCATTCTGGAAGAGGACCATGAGATCAGGAAGGTGATTCCATGACTTGCTAGTGAATTGGATTTAAGTGAAGGAGGTGAGCAAAGTCACCAGCCTCACTATCTCCTTTGGAGCCATCAGGGTCCAGTGGCCAGATATAGATCAGGATGGCTAGAGATGGCTCCCAAGAAGAACTTCCTTACTTAGAGTTTGGAAGACCTGAGTTCTGATTCTACCTCAGACACTTACTAGCTGTGTGGCCCTAGGCCAGTCATTTTACCTCCCTGAGCCTCAGTTTCTTCACTTATAATACAAATGATAATGTATCTATCTCCCAGTGTAGTTGTGAAGATTGAATGACTTAATACACACACACACACAAAATCCTTTGCAAATCTTAAAGCACAAATGAGAAGTCTTGATGATCCCAGATAAAGAAATTGCAGCAAGAGAAGAAAGGGTATCATTTCCAGAGATTTTATGAAGATGGAAACAGCAGCACTCGGCAAATGGAAGTACGATTGTGTGTGGTAAGAGAAGGAAGGGTCAGAGAGGATTCCCATAGTCTGAGTCTGATTGGAGAAATATTGAGTAATCTATGGGAATAAAGAAGTCAGAGGTAGCATGGAGTATAGTTTATGAAGGGGCAGAGCTAAGCAAAGAAGGACAAGCAGCCACCTCAAGTCTACACTCAGAGGGCCCTCTTAGAGTTGCAGCTCTAACCAATATGCTAACAGCATTACAACAGTCATTCTTTGTTTTTTTTCTTTTTTTGTTTTTTGTTTTTTCTTTTTGGAGGGCGATTGGGGTTAAGTAACTTGCCCAACGTCACACGGCTAGGTTTTTGTTAGTGTGTGTTAAGTGTCCAAGGCCAGATCCGAACTCAGGTCCTTCTGACTCCAGGGCCGGTGCTCTACTCACTGCGCCACCTAGCTGCCCCCAAATAATTCTTTTATTAAGCAGAAATTTATGCCATTTAAAAGAGATAGGAAGGATTGTTGGATTTTTTTTAAATTGCAACAAGTAAAAGACTGTAAAATACATCGAGAGGAAATTTTTCCTATTGAGAAGACCGGCCTCATCTTCCCCTGGCTTGTCAGTGACTCAGTGCCAGATAAAGTGATCTGGCTTCCTGTGTCTCACTTAACATCTCTCTGCTTCAGCTTTTTAATTTTTATTTTGCAGATGTAAAAGTGGGATAATGAATGCTTGCTCTATGTTCTCTCTACCTCACAGGAATGTTGAAGGAGTATAGAGAACATATAGGATAATTGTACCACAAGATCTTCGTGAGGACAAGGAAATTAGCTGCACTTTATTTTCTCTCTTTGATTTCTCCCCAAACCACAGTAGGTGCTAAAACAAATAAGCAAGCAAGTACACCCAGGGATAAGTTCTTGAGTGCTGAACTTCAGCTAAGGAAGAAAAAGAAACCATTTTCCTTACAAATCAAGAGATTTACTCCTTTATTCACAAGTCCTGCTACCCAAAAGCACAATGATTCCTTTATACTCAATAGTGACAATCATTGTTCCTGGTGAAATGTGTTAAAAAGTCTTTAGTAAGTCAATCAGTAAGTATTTTAAGTGCTTGAAATGCAACATTACTAAATGCCGTTTCACAGATCTTTTGGTCTCCTCTTAACTCAAAGCTTTTCCTTCATCTTTTTCCTCCACCTGGCTTCTCACATTCTCAAGCTTTCTTTGGATCACTAATTCATGCCTCTGGTCTCTATAGTTCATTCTTTGCTAAATAAGACACTTGTTAGTCGTTCATTGATATCTTCAATATCGCCATCATTCTTGCATGATTTTTTTTCTGTAGCCTTTCCATTGCCACTAAAATTATTTTTCCTCTTTCCCAGTTCCCTTCCTCAGGAAATCCACTAGCTAGAAGAGAGAAAAACTAAGCTACACAGGGTTTGCAATGTCACCCTGATGACAGGATGGAAAGCTAAGCCGCCCAGAAAAATTCATCCATAATAATAACACATTTTAAGGTTTACAGTGTGCTTTCCCCACAACAACTCTGGGATATGGGCGTTGCAAATTTTATTATCATTATTCATAGGCAAGGAAACTGAGGCGTTGAGAGGTAAAGTTACATGTCCAGAGTCACTTGGGAAATGAGTATAAGAGCTACAACATGAGCCCCAGTCTCTCTGGACTGCAGGCCCAGCATTCTTTCCATTATACCTCATTGCTTCTCTATTTCATCAATGCCAATAGACAACACAAATAGAACTTGGTTATAATGTTGATGATGAAAAACAAGATCCTCTCCAGATTTCTAGACATAATTGTATGCAGAGGTCATCAGAGTTCTCAGTTTCACTTTCCAAAATGGCAGAAGAGTTTTGCTGTTCTCTTGGGAGCAATTCTCATCCAGATTGCTTAGCTTCCATAAACTCATTGTTCAGACCTCCAAAGCACTAGTGATGAATTCAACAAAAGCACTAGTGATGAATTCAACAAGCATTTAAGTGCTCACCATATCCAAGGTACCATGCCAGTGAAGAGGATGAAAAGATAAAAATGAGACTTTTGCTCCCAAGGAACTTGGAGGAGATACAACACACTCACAGAGAGGTAAATACAGAATATATCATAAGAGAAACCCAAAGTTAGTTCATGAGTAGATATAAGAAGCTAGAAGCTGAGATGAGCCTTGAATGAAAGTTGAGGTTCCCAGTGATGGGGGTGAGGAGGAAGAATATCATAGGCAGGAAGAACAGCAGCCTATGCAAAGTCAGAGACATCCTATAAATACAATAATTTGTTCCTAGGGGTGATAGGGAGCCATTGGAGTTTATTGAGTATGGGGGGTGGGGGTGACATGGTCAGATCAGCACTTTAAGGAGAATAATTTTGGCCAATAAATGGAAGATTAACTGGAATGAGGAGAGACCTGTGGCAAGCAAACTAACTAGCAGACTATTTTAATAGTCTAGGCATGTGGTGATGAGGGCCACCAGGGTGGTGGCAATTTTTTGAGGAGAGAAGGGGGTGCATTTGAGAGATATAAAAAAGGTGTTTAGACTTATTAGAATAAATCAAATCCCCTTCCATATCATAGCCTTTAAAATATTTTAAGGTAGCCACCATATTCACCTAGAGTCTTGTTTTCCAAACTAAGGTATTTCAGTTCTTTTAAATGCAATGGTCCTCCATCATTTTAGTTTCCATCTTCCAGGCACTATCCAGTATATCCAAAAATATAATGCTCATAATTGAATACATTGACCTACTAGTGACTACTCTTTGTATCTGGGGATTCAACTAATAAAAGTATGTATTATTAATAATTATGTTTATAGTGCTTACATTTAAATCATAAATGTTTCTATAAATTTAATAATCTCACTTATAATGTTATTTTAGTTATTAATAATTGTTCATAATTCTATTTGTTGGCAATTTCTCGGGTAATAAGTAAGAAAAAAAAGTCCTTATTTCCATGTCTTGGTGTCAAGGCTAACTCAACATTAGTAGAGATTAACAGTATTGACCTGTTAGTGTAGTGAGAACTTTATGTCAGGATTCATGTAGATTCCTGGAATGTTAGGACTAGAAGGGACCATGCCATCCCTTCAAGAAGAGATTTAAAAGAGATCATGTAGTCCCATACCTTTATTTTCTTGATAATGAAATTGGAATTCAGAAAGTGAAAATGACTTTCTTAAGGTCACACAGTTAATAAATAGCAGACTTCCTCAACTTACTGTTAGAGTCTCCTTACTCCTTACTATTAGAGTTGCCTTGCCCCACTTAAGTTCACTCTTTATTTTCTCAACATGGCCCATTTGTTCCATCCAAAGCTGTCCAATTTCTAGTTCTTCCCAAACAAATTTAGTACAGATCCCTACTTCCATGACTTTACTTAGGAAGGTACTTTTTCCTCCATCACTTCTCTGGGATAATTTTCCATTGCTACCACCTACATTATAGGGAAAGGTGAGGGAGGATATGGAAGATGAAGAAAAGGGAGAAAGGAGCCATAAGTCTGAGGGGTGAGTTCTTTGGAGAATACAAGGGGAACCTCTTTAAGAATATAAAGTTGGGATTTGGAGTCAAGATGGCAGAGTAGAAACAGGACTTCCATGCATCTCCTGCTCCCACCTCCTCCAATTCATGTAAAAAATGACTCTAAACATAGAGTCATAGGGAGCTATAGAACCCACAAAATGACAGAGAGAAGCTAACCTCCTGCTGAATGCAGTCTAACAGGCTGGAAGGAAGGGGCCAGCACAGCACTCTGGGAGCCGAATCCAGCCCCCCACGAGCTGGAGGTTTTAGCCTCAGGGCAGCCACAACCAGCCACCAGCTAGAGGGACTTCAGATCAAAAGCAGCTGTCGGAGTTTCCAGAATTATCAACCCATAGACACTAAGGACAAAGTGAGTGGTCAGTGGACTTTGGGAATCAAGAGTCTGGGAATGCAATCCAGCCTTTACCCCCTGGAGGGAGAAGTGGCGGAGGTGCCACAGCCATGTAGCCATGCCACATGGCTGCTTCAGAGCTCCTGGCCTGCAGATTGTAGGGGGACCAAGCAAGCAGTCTTGGGGTAATCCCTCTTCCTTTAACCTGCTTGGATGTGGATCACTGTCTAGGGTGGAGGTCCTGGGGTGTGTGACCAGTTTGCCAGAGTGTGTGGAGGGCACCCAACTAATAGCTCCAGCAGCTGAGAAAACCCCAGCAATTAGGACAAAGCTCTCCTTTCCGGTAGCAGAGTTCTACTGTGGCAAAAAGCTCGAAAGTCAAGTAATTGAGTGGCAACATGAGCAAGCAAAGGAAGCAAAGCAAGCAGAACAATCCAACATTAGCCTCCTATTTTGGGGACAAAAAAGGATCAAAGCATGGGACAGGAAGAAGACAGCAAAATCAGAACTTCTGCACCAAAAGCTTCCAAGAAAAATATGAATTGGTTACAGGCCATAGAGGAGCTTAAGAAGGATTTTGAAAACCAAATAAGAGAAGTGGAGGAAAAGTTGGGAAGAGAAATGAGAATGATGCCAGAAAATTATGAAATGAGAGTCAACAACCTGACTGAAGAAAATAACACCTTAAAATAGACTAGCTCAAATGGCAAAAGAGGCTCAAAAAGGCAATGAGGAGAAGAATGCCTTAAAAAGCCAAATCTGCCAGATAGAAAAAGAATCTCAAAAGCTCACTGAAGAGAATCATTCCTTCAGAATTAGATTGGAGCAAATGGAAGCTAGTGACATTATGAGAAATCAAGATACTATTAAACAGATCCAAAAGAATGAAAAAATAGAAGGCAATGTGAAATATCTCATTGGAAGAACCACTGACCTGGAAAATAGGTCCAGGAAAGATAATTTAAAAATTATTGGACTATCTGAAAGCCATGATAAAAAAAAGAACCTAGAAATCATCCCTCAAGAAATTCTCAAGAAAAATTGCCCTGATGTTTTAGAACCAGAGGGCAAAATAGAGGTTGAAAGAATCCACCAATCACCTCCTGAAAAAGATCCCCAAAAAGAAAACTCCTAGGAATATTATAGCCAGGTTCAGGAGTTCCCAGATCAAGGAGAAAATATTACAAGTAAGAATATAAAATTTACAAAAGGACCACTGAAAGTTACTCTAGCAAGTAAGACTCTACAAATGGGGTTGTACAACTTCTTTCTGAAATATCCTCTTCCACAAAGTTCTCTTTCTTTATCTTACACTGGAATGGAGGTTACCCTTGGCTCTTAAAGATTTGCCAGAGAGTATGAGATTTTTCTCTTCTGGAAGGGCTTTGAGTATGACTTCAGCAACAGACTGGACAGGTTCTGTGTCTGCTTTCTTGAGACCATCCTCACCAAGGCTGGGAAAGGTTTGTTACTTTTATATACTAGGGAAGATAAAACTCCTCTTATCTTCTATTAACTGCTAAGTTATTTGGTTATGAAGATTTATGAAACATAAAAATACCCTGGTGTTTCAGAGAAGAAATAACTCCCTGGAATAAAGGTATAGAGTTGGAAATGAGTAAAAACATATATGGGAAGAAGAGACAGCCTTAAAATCAGATAAGATTGTAGAATTATAGTTGATGGAGACACTCCAGTTGCAGGTTGAGCAACTCTGTTACTACCAATAGGGCCTTGGACAAGCAATTTTCATTTCTCTGAGCCTCAGTGTCCTCTTTTATAAGAAGAGGAAATTTTTTTTGCATCATGGACCCCTTTGGCAGTCTGGTAAAGACTCTGAACCCCTTCTTGGAATAATATATTTTAAAGGACAAAATCAAATACATAGGATTACCAAAGAAAACAAAAGTATACTCAAAGTATTTATTAAAAGTTAGTTCACAGACTCCACACTGAGACTCTCTGGACTGTATATCCTAAACTATAGTATTCCATGAGATTTTTATGAATTCTTATGTAAGATCATAGAATTACAGATATAGATCTGGACAGGACTTTGTGGGTGTCCCTCTGTTTCTCTGGTGATTATGAAAGCATGATGGGAAAGAGGGTAGAGAACACCAAGGGAAGATAACTGTCCTACACTTAACTTCTATCCTTTCATTCCCTGTATAAATTACTTATTTAGTTGAATAAATTAAAGGATAAGTTCCTCAAAGACAAAATATTCTTCTTTTATTATTTTCCTAGTATGTAACACAGTGCTATGTCCACAAGAGGTTCTCAGGAAATGCTTGCTGAATTAAAGATCAGCCAGGAATAAACCGACCTAATAATTGGACCACAGTCATCAACATTACAAGATCTGTTCTAGTTTGTTCTTAGTATTTTAATGATGGTCATAAATGACTAACCTTAGATGCTAACCTTAAAGGACTAAGAGTTCTTTTCTTCACTGAGGCTGATTCATCATCTACAAAGAAATCCTTCTTCCATTCCAGGATTTTTCTTCCTTCCAAGTGAATAAGCCCACTTCGAGAAAACCAGGGGTTAAACTTTGCACCATTCATGGAAACCCTAAGATTTTTCAGCTAGGGTAGCAAGATTAGGAAAACTTGATGAGAACCTTTCTAGAGTCACCAAGAAGACTGATGAGAGGCCTTTGAACTGGGACCAATGCCCCAGCATTCCTCTAGTAATCTGGCTCCAAAACCATTCAACCCTGGCTAATTGGACAAGTCAGGGAAGGGGCCACTCTATCAGTCAACTCAAGAAGCAAGTAGCAGGAACCTTAGATAGTGATTATCAAGCCCAATGAAGACCCATGGAGGGGGGGCAGGGAGAGGAGGTATACATGTTGTGGAAAAAGATGATCATGTGGGGCTGCACAAAGGGGGAGGATTTGAGGGGAACAATTCAGGAAAACATTGTGCAGTCAAGAGACCCCAAACTGACAGGAAAAAAGAGACAAAGACAGACAGATATACCCCAAAACATAAGCATCAATTAAGAGGAAGATTGCAACTCAAAAAATATGTCATAAGAACAATTAGGATTAAGTTTAAGAAATTTCACAAGCAAAGTTAACCCACCATAAACTCAGATAGAGGATGGCACTGCCTGTGATTTATAAAGAGCAAATTTTATCCAGAAGGGAGTCCACAGAGGCCTGCCTATAGCTCTCTCCTGAAGTCAGACTGGAACCCATTATTATAATAGCTCAGAGAATAAGTTAAGTAGACAAGTTGAAGTTTTTAAAAATACATTAACATGGAGCCTGATGATCTGCCAAAAGAGCCTGCCAACATAGACAGCTGGAGGACTGATTTTTCAGTCAATACTGAAAGGTGATGGCTTGAATCTGAGTCAGCAGGCTGACTTATCTACAACCTAATACTCCTGTTTAATTTTACAGGGTAACCTCATGAAGTGACACATCCAAGGACCAGATTCTTTATTCATTGAACAAAAGGGTGCGTGTTTGAAGTACAGATGGGGCAGCTTTTGCTCAGTCCATGTATATGTTTGTAGAGTTTACCTACAGAGTTAAGTGGGATCTTGTGGGAGCTCATATGATGCTTTTGTTTCCATTGTAAGTGAAGGAGGGAAGTGGGGAGGGGTGGTGGCATACCTTCAGTTGGCATAGAAAGAAGCAACCAATACCTCTCTGTACCAGTCAGAGTCTTGGGTGCTACCAATTTATGAAGGCATTTGTTAGGAACGATAATGCTCAGAGTGATATAGAGGGTGGAGAACCCTATCTTGATTCTGTTGAGGACTTACAGACAGAGAAGGAAAGAACTAATGGATTATCATAATCTTGGCTTTCAGATAGCACCAGAGCTAAATTAAGACAAGGTGATCAGGGTTTTGCCCTGAGGTGCAAATTTGCTCAGTCTGTTTCAGTTGTGTCCAACTTTTCATGACCCCAATTTGAGTTTTCTTGGCAAAGATACTGAAGTGACTTACCATTCCCTTCTCTAACCCACTTTATAAATGGGGAAACTGAGGCAAACAAATTAAATGGATTGTCCAGGGTCACACAGCTGGATTTGAATGCAGAAAGATAAGTCTTCCTGACCCCAGGCTTAGTAACCTATCCACTGAGGGTGCCAAAAATTCAGCATAGAAATAAGATTTCAGTGAGTAGTTAGTAAGATAAACTAATTAAACCAGATGGTCTGTGGCTTTCCCCTGGCTGACATTGTATGTCAGGTGACCTTCTACCCCAATATCCTGACTTGGAAAGTTGATTTGTGGTCACATGATGTGTCTATTTCCTTGAGTGACTTTTACTGCCCAGTAAGCAAAAATTGCTAGTTAGCAACTCTGCTGCTAAGGTGTGCTAGCAGGTTTGATTAATGAGGTGAATCTTGACTCATTCCCCAATGGTCTTGAGACAGGACTGGAGGCAGATCTCTGAATATCCACAGCCTAATTTCAGTAGTCCTTAAGAAGACTCATCTTTATGAATTCAAATCTGGCCTCAGATGCTTACTACCTGTGTGACCTTGGGCAAGTCACTTAATCTTGTTTGCCTTAGTTCCTCATGTATAAAATGGGCTAGAGAAGGAAATGGCAAACCTTTCTTTTCTTTTCTTTTTAAAGAAATTGGGGTTAAGTAACTTGCTCAAGGTTACACAGCTAGTCATTATTTATGCGTGGGTACTCATTTTCTGAGGCCGGATTCGATCTTGGGTCATCCCAACTCTGAGGCTGGTGCTCTTACTCACTGCGCCACCTAGCCACCCTGTGGCAAACCTTTCTAGTATCTTTGCTAAGAAAACACCAAATGGGATTGCAAAGAGTTAGACATGACTGAAATGACTCAATAACAAGAAAATTAGTTTGAGCTCTTATTCTTGGTATATTTTTCCAGCTTTTTATTTATTTATTTCATTTTATTTGTAGCCTCTTGCCAAGAATGGGACTCTCTGCAATGGGAATCAGGGTGAGAAAACTACAAAGGAATCCCCATTCTCAACCAGGGGGTGACTCCCGTGTTCTGAACTAGCAAACTTTATGTATTCTTTCCTGAGCGTATACAATCGCAATGGTAGGAAATGAAGAGCTCATAGTATATGTGTTTTGGAGGGCCACTGCACTTTTCAGAAGATGGTGGAAAGCATGAGCTAATGAAAGACTCAGAGCTAAGGGCAAGGCTAGATTCCATCACCAGCCACATTTCCCTACTGCAGGCTAAGTTTACTGGAAATTCCAGGATCTTAGCATCTCTGATTCAGCTATTCTCAGCCTTCTACTAGAATATAAGCTCCTAGAAGGCAGGGATTGTTTTTAATTCTTTGTTTCTGTATCTTTGGA
Source organism: Gymnobelideus leadbeateri (assembly GCA_011680675.1). NCBI lineage: Eukaryota > Metazoa > Chordata > Mammalia > Diprotodontia > Petauridae > Gymnobelideus > Gymnobelideus leadbeateri. Next base: position 480,655 of record WOXC01008645.1, on the reverse strand, counting down.
ATCTAGAACCATGTCTGACACATAAATGATACTTAATAAATGCTTGTTAAGTTGAATTGAACTCAATTTCTGGGAGGTAAGTAGAAGGGCAGGGGGAGGGCAATCTATGAATAGTTGTGGTTTTTCAGTGGAGAGGAAGAAGGTTTATTAAGCTCCTACTACTTGCTAGGCATTGTGGTAGCTGCTTTTTACGGTTACTATCTCATTTAATCCTCACAACAATCCAGGGAGGTAAGCACTAGTATTAATCTTATTTTACAATTGAGGAAACTGAGGCAGACAGGAGTTAGATAACTTATCCAGGGTCCCACAGCTAGTAAGTGTCTGAGGCTAGATTTGAACTCAGGTTTCCTGACTCCAGAGAATGGAAAACAAAAAGGTACCTATTAGGATACAGAAAATAACCCTGAGATGAATGAATATATTTTAATTCTTGTAGAATAGGAAGACTGAGAATACAGATTTAAGATACCTGATTAATCTAGGAAAACCTGAAACTTTTTAAGGTAAATATCTCCTTTTTCTCTGATTGATTCCCTATCATGCTTCCCACAAGGGCTTCTGTTCCAAACCTCTAATCTCTTTCAGTCACCATCACTAGCCCTGCCTTCTCCCTTTCAGAAAATGGTGGCCAACTGTTGAGACTTCTCTCTTCTCTCCCATTTATTAACCTCTTTTAAAAGGCAGTATGTCTTCCTTTTACCAGGCATTTGTAGTAAGTGATTTGACATTGAGTTCACAAGATTTTGACACATGCTTTAATTTTTCAAGAAGCTACTCTTGTATCACACTGGCCACTAAGTACAACTTTAACAAACAATTCAACAATTATTTAAGTATCTACAATGGTTTGTAAAGACAGCTAGGTGGTGAAGCGCCAGGCCTGATGTCAGGAAGACTAATCTTTGTGAGTTCAAATCTAACCTCAGACACTTCCTAGCTGTGTGACTCTGGGCAAATCATTTAACCCTGATTGCCTCGGTTTCCTCATGTGTAAAATGAACTGGAGGAGGAAATGGCAAACCATCTCTGGAGGAGATGGCAAACCATCCACTATCTCTGCCAAGAAAACCCCAAACGGGGTCATGAAGAGTCAGACACAACTGAAAATGCCTTAACAACAAAATCTACTCTGAGTAGTGTTCTTAGCCATATTTTAACTCCTATCTCCTATATAACAGGGTTATTTCTATTACTGCCAACAATTGTTGACTCCCATCCCATGTTGTTGACCATAATGGCTGTGGCAAGGGCACCACAGTTTATTGGAGGAAGTCCCAAGACATCAGAGTCCATTATGATGTGTGCCTGGATAGGGTCAGGAAAAGCTGGACATGACTGACAAAAAATGGTTTGCAAATAACAGAGAGGAGTTTGTGGAAAACTGGCCTTTGAGACCCCCCCTCCAGATCTACATCTATAAATGTGCTAAGTGCTGGGGGATATCCCAACTTTGTCTAAAACATGGTTAGCTCTCATGGAGCTTTTACTCTAGTAGGGGGCTAGACATAAACATGAAAAGCTATAATACACAGCATACATGCTAAGTGCATTAGAGAGTTAGAAAGTGGAGGTGAGGGGGATACAGGTATCAGAACAAGATGACTAGAGAGAAGATGTGGTGAGTTTGGGGGGAGGGGAGAGGGAGTGAAGCATGGCTAGAGTAGCTGGCCTGATATAGGCCCCCACACTTACCAGTCATGACCTCAGGGGCATGGGAGTCTGAAACTAAAAGAAGGAAATCTTCTCTGGGTCAGGAGGCAAGACAATTAATGAGAAGATGGTGGGGAGCTCTAAAGAGTGATGTCCAGTGTAATGGAGACGCTCACACATATTCACAAGCAGTTTCCCACTAAAATTCAGAATTGCTTTGGGTCTTAAGATGGTTGGTCTTATGCTAGGTCAACTATTAGGGAGGAGGGAATTATCACTTATTAAACTTCTATTATGTGCCAGGCACTATGCTAACTGATTTCACTTCCCTTGATCCTCACAACAAGAGAGATAGATGTTATTATTATTGCCACCTTTTGGTTGTTCAGTCATTTTTCAGTAATGGTCAGTTTTTTGGGACCCCATTTGAGGTTTTCTTGGCAGAGATACTGGAGTGGTTTGCTATTTCTTTCTCCAGTTCATTTCACAGATGAGGAAATTGAAACAAACGGTTCAGGGAATTGCCGAGGATCACACAACTAGTAAGGCTGGATTCGAATTCAGGTCTTCCTGACTCTAGGCCCAGCATTCTAACCAGTGCACCACTTAGCTGCCTGCTACTTATGGAAAAAGAAGGAAATGGGGTAGAGAACCTGGGATTCTGCAAGTGTGAGAATTGTGCCCTAGTGTCTCTCCTTCTACTCCAAGGTAAGATCCCTACTACCATAGATATATACATGAGGAGATGCCAAAGCTTCTAGTACTTTTCTAATACAATTGCAATATGGGCTTTGCTTTGTCTTACAGTTTTGGAGTTAAAATCCTTTTATTTAATGTGTAAAATGTATCAGCATAACCATCGTGAGGAACTGCTGTTGCTACTTCTGTTTTGAATCAGAAAAATGACTTTGTTGTTGGATATTTCCAGACAAAATGGCACCAGACAAGCTATTTACAAATGTTTATAAACACACAGCTCAGAAGAAGAGCTTCAAATCACCTGAGGCCCTAGAAGGATGAACAAATACAATCTCAAGTTCTCCTATCACAGAACTGCAGAATCTAAGTGTCAGAAGGAACCTGAGAGATTTTTAGTATGTGGTTATCTAGCCTTTGCTTGGAAACTTCCAGTGGGAGGAAACCCACTCGCTCTTGAGGCAGCCCGTCTCACTTATGGATAACTCTCAATGTAAGAAAATCTTTCCTTATGTGAGATTTAAATCTGTTACTCTACTATGCTCACCCATTGCCCCTAATTCTGCCCTCTGGGGTCAGGCATAACAAATATACAATATTTGTATGGTGCTTTAAGGTTTGCAAAGTGCTCTCCCCCCCCCTTTCTCTCTCTTTCTCTTTCTCCTTATTAAATTCCCACCGCAACCCTCTGAGATAGGAGTTACAATTATCCCCTTTTAACAGATAATCTCCTTAACTGAGACTGAGAGGAGTTAAATGAGTTGCCTAGGGTCATATGATTAGTAAATATCTGAGGCAGGATTTGAATTCAGGTCTTCCTGACTCCATGTCCAGCACTCAATCCACTATGGCACTTACCTGCCTTATCCTTCTTCTGTGTGATAGCCTCCTCTGTTTGTCTCAGTTTCCTCAACTGTAAAGTGGGGATAACAATAGCGACTCTCTCCCAAGGTTGTTGTGAAAATCTAATGAGATAATCACTGTAAAGTGCTTAGCATGGAGCCTGGCATGTAGTAGGTGCTCACTAAGGTAATAGCCAGCATTTATATAGGAGTTACTACATGCCAGGTACCATACTGAGTGTTTTTACAAATATTATCTCATTTGAACCTCACAACAACCCTAGGCAACAGGTGCTGTTATTATCCTCATTTTCCAATTGTGGAATCTGAGGCAGAGATTAAGTGACTTGCCCAGGGCTACACAGCTAGTGTCTGGGACTGCATTTGAATTCAGGTCTTGCTGACTGAGGACAGAGTTCTATCCACTGTGTCACCTAGCTGCCTTTACATTCTTCTGTTTGTCCTTCCCTTCCTCCCTCCTTCCTTCCTTCTTCCCTTCCTCTTTTCTGTCCTTCCTTCCTTCTTCCTTCATTCCTCCATTCCCTCCTTCCTTCCTTTTACCCTCCCACTTTTCTGTCCTTCCTTTCTTCCCTTCTTCCTCCCTTCCTTCTGTATTCCCTCCTTCCTTTCTTTTCTTTCTTCCTTCTTTCCTTTCTTCCTTTCTCCCTCCTTCCTTTCTTCCCTCCTTCCTTCCTTTCTTCCCTCCCTCCTTTCCTTCTTTCTTTCCTTCCTTCCTTCCTTCCTTCCTTCCTTTTTTCTCTCCCTTCCTTCTTTCTGCCTTCCTTCCCTCCCTTCCTTCTTTTCTCCATTCCCTCCTTCTTTCCCTCCCTCCCTCCCTCCTTCCTTCCCTCCCTCCTGCCTTTTCTCCTTCTTTCCTTCCTTCTTTCCTTCTTTCTTTCCTTCCTTCCTGTTTGAAGACAGTTTTCATGTTAGACTTCCCTAGGTCTTCTTTTCTTTTTGCTTATCATCACTGCTTCTACTTCAGGTCACACATGATCTAAGTTTGGATTTCAACCCAAGTCCTCTGATCCTAAGCCTGGTGTTTTTCCCCACTATATTATACAAAGGAAAAAGCTTTTCTTTTGGAGGCCTTGGATATATTTTTGACTTCTGATCAAAATTACTATGAATGTAGATATTTTCTCCAATAGTTTAGCTGGTGCCATCCTTCTCTGGTCCTAGAAATTCTGTCTTCTTTTCATCTCCTCTGGCCAGATTTTGGCCAATGCTCTCTAAAGACCATCTCTAATCCCTCCACTTTCAATGAACTATAATAGATTCCCCAGACTCACCATCTTTTTTCTTCTCTGTCTTTGATTTCTTAACAAACATCCTTTGGTTCTATGCAGATCTGCTCCCAGAATGACATTACCCACCTCGCCCCCATTGGGGCAACTGGCCTATTATATTTCCCTTCAAATATCAAAACTCTAGTACTAGGAGGGTTTCAGAGATCATCTGGTCCAACACCCCCATTTTACAGATGAGAAAACTGAAGGCAAAGAGGTGACTTTGTTCTCCCGTTGTAGCTCCATAATAATAGAGATTCGTTTATGTTAGTATTCCTGGTGCCTGGCACATAGTAGGCATTTAATAAGGGACTGATTGCTCAAGATCACACACCACGTTCAGGGACCCACTACCAATATGTATCACAAGTTTTCTCCCTACTTTGTTCTCTTCCGACATCCTTAGGGACTCCAGTATTCATACAGATGACTGACAGTATGACCTCTCCTCTCCTCAACCTCTTCGACAACCCAGACTCTCTTCTCATTTCAGCCCCACACCCACTGAGTCAGTCACTATTAGACTTAACCATGTCCTGGAATTAATTATACCAACTCCAAGAGATGCTCTCCAAAAGTCTGGTGATCTCCCACTTTTCTCTCCATTCCCCTAACTTCCCCAGGCATAGACAATGGTTGAAAGGAGAATTTAGGAAACATGGGAGAACACCTCATCCTCTCCTGGGCAAGGGGGAGAATTGGGACCATCCGGCTTTTGGTTGGGGCAAGGGACACTGTAATGTTATTGTTAAATTTTGTAAGACAGCATAATATGCAGGTGGGAATAAGAGTGAAGGGAGCTTACATTCATTCTACAGCTGGGGTGGTATTTGTTGAGGAGAATCACATAGGTTCATTGAGTCATGTGAATTTCATTTTGTGAGTGGGTGGTGAGTGAATACAGTTTTATAAAGATGGATTTGGAGGGGTCCAAGGGTCCTTTCTGGGGAAGGAAATGACAAACCACCCCAGTGCCTTTGCCAAGAAAACCCAAAATGGGGTGATGAAGTGTCAGACATAACTGAACAACAAAGAGTCCTTTCAGATTAAGAGTCACGGGCCTCCTTTGGACCTCCATCTAGCCCAGAATCCTCACCTTTACCATTTCAGGAAAGGTGACAGACCTCACACCAGGAGAAGCAGAAAAGCAATCATGAAAAAGAGTGAGTGAGATCCCAAGTAGCCCTAGCTCTTGCTAAGGGCTGTGTGTCTCAGATGATGAGTTCCCATTCTCTCTCTTCTCTCTCCCCCAGGATCTGTAAATCTGAATCAGCTGGTTTTCCTTAAGTGAAATAAAGTACCAGGAGTATTTTGAGAGAAATCCTTGGTGTACTTACCATATGCTACATCAGTGTTGGGGAGCAGATGCTGACTGTCTTCATCCCTCCCAACAGCAACTGTCTGGCTGTCTTGAATTCCCAGAGCATTTGCTCCTTCTACAAAAAAAGCAAATGGAAAGAAATAAGTGACAATGTATACAACCTTTCTGTCTATAGCAGGGGGTTCTGAAATAGCTGTTTGAAAAGTTGAGGTGGAAAGTTTTTCTTTTGCTAACTGAACATAAGAACTCTTCCTCTTTAGTACTGTCCTTCACTTTAGTTTTTTATAAGCCTTCAGGGGTGGGGAACTTAGAGCCTTGAGGATATCTGTGGCCTTCTAGGTCCTCAAGTGTGGCTCTTTGACTGAATCCAAACTTCACAGAACAAATCCCCTTAAAAAAAGGATTTGTTCTGAAAAACTTGGACTCAGTCAAAAGGCCGCACCCAAGGACCTAGAAGGCCACAGGTGGCTTTGAGACCACAGATTCCCCACCCCTTGTTGCCTGTGTAAAGGCTGTTACTTTTAGAAATGGATAAAGATATTTAGTTTTAAAATGCTTAAAATTCCAAGATGGGAGATGTTTAAATGTACCTGCTTGGGAGAATGAAGAGGTGGAAGATATGGGCAATAAAGCTTGAGCCCTACTGTGTGCCTTGACTCTGTTTATCCTTTTTCTCCATCCACCTTTTCAGCACAACCCATTGGCCGTGACTGTGGGAGAAAAGGAGTGGAGAGGGAATGCTGGCATTTTCTCTCTTTCTCAGCGTGGCAGCAGCCTAAGGAAAGGTAAGACTACTAATCAGATGGGGTCATGGGGTTATGACCCCATAACCACTGCTTAAGCAGTCACTCCTTGCCTTGGCGATCCAGAGCTCCGAGAGACCAATTTCTGAATCATAGTAATGTTCATTTATAGAGAGCTTTAAGGCCTACAAAACACTTTATGCATCATTTCATGTGGGTCCCACAACAGCCCTCTAAGATAGGTGTTATTATCCCTCCTGTTTTACACATGTGGAAACTGAGGTTCAGAAAGAATGACTTCCCCAGGGTCTTGCACCTATTTGAAGTATTTGAAGCAGTATTTAAATCTAAGATATTCTGATGCAAAGTCCAGTGTGTTTTCCTCACACAGTAGAGCCTTCTACCTACTGACTCAGGAAGGGATTTCACTGGAATACCTGAAAGGCCCTATCAGATACTTCATTGATGAAACTCTACAAGCTTAGATGGCTGAGCTGAAATAGACATCAAATTCATCCTCAGACACTTACTAGCTGTGTGACCCTGGGCGAGTCATTTAACCTCTGCCTCCACTGTTTCCTCATCTGTAAAATGGAATACTAGCACCTGCCTCCCAGGATTGTTGTAAGGATCAAATGAGATAATGATTGTAAAGCATTTAGCACAGTGTCCAGCATTATGTGCTATTTAAATATTAGTTATTATAATCATAAAATGGGGTCAACAATACCGCCAATACCTCTTCAGGGTTATTGTGAAGATTAAATGAAATTATATAAGTTAAGTGTTTTGCAAACCTTAAGGCTCTACAGAAATGCTAGCTGTCCTCAGCCTCATAAGCAGTATTTCTTTATGTGATGGAGAGGAATTGCGCCATTTCTGGACACTGGATCAGCTCTGCAAGTGCTAACACTGTAGTACTAATTCTTTTCTGATAGTGTAAATACTTGCACATACTCTGCTTGGCTGCAGAGACTCAGAGACTTGTATTTTATAGCTACCAAAGGGCAAAGGGGATCTTTTTGAATTTTTGTTAGGAGACCCCACATCTCTATCTGCATCAGTTACTTGTAGACTGGGTTACCAACCAGCTCCCTGGTTACCACAATGAATGATAGAAAGCACTAAGTTTTCTCATCTGTAAAATGGGACCAATGGTGGTGGGGATCAGGCTACCCCCCCTCTAAGGTCCCTTCTGTCTCTACAGTTGATTCCATGATTATATGGTTCTGGGCCAGCACTTTCTCATTCATAGAGGAGGTGGACAAACGGTATGAAGTTTGTGCAGAGTACTCACTGAAATAATCTCCTTAAGTTCATGTTACCTTCACTCCACCCCAAAGAAAAATGAATGCAAAGAACTAGAAAGCACTTGTGAAAAGCCTATGTCCTAAAGGAGACAGTTTAAGCAAAGAGAAATCAGTGGAAAGGCTATTATTATCCCACTAGTCCTAAGAGACCCTGCCTTGCTAAGTGAAAAGCAGTAATGGCCTTTAACTGTTATCTGTTTCTAGTGTTTCCCTCCCCACCCCCTACTCCTCATCCCTCCCCCAAGCCTTTGGATAATGTGGTAGGTAGTAGAAATAGCCCCCTACCTCCCCACTCCAGGTTTGTAGCTCACATCTATTAGCTGTTTCCATGGGATCCAGAGCTCCCTGGAAAGCTCATTACCACCCTGGCCTCCTCTCCTCTCTTCCTGATAGAAATCTCAGCTCCTTTCCCCCGCCCATGCATGGTGTCCATGAGGTACAAACCTATGGAAAACAAACACTGTGTTTTGGTCAGGGCTCAGTTCCCTAGGGTCCACCAAAATAGTTTTGGTGAGGAAAAAATTGGGGAAAATCCGAAAGGGATCTGCTCCCCGGGAAAAAAGTTAGTTCCAAATCCCTGGGAACATTACAGCACCAGCCTAAATGACTCCTTAAAACAAGATCACCATGTCTATTACTATTTCCTCTTACCTGCTTTATGTATCTAGTTTCAAGTTAAGGACTTTCAGGAACACACCCTAGCTCAACATATATTCAAAGGTATGTTTCCAACTCTGAACTAAAAACATGTTGAACTTTATGAGGCAGCTAAGTGACCCTCTGGCTACAGTGCTGGGCCTGGAGTCAGGAAGACCTGGATTCATATTTGAATCAGATGCTTAATAGGATTACAAAGGAAACCAGTTATCCAGATAATACAGAATATATTATCAGAATATAAAGGAATAAAAGAAGTGTTCACAGACCCCACATTAAGATGGGGTTAAGATTCTGATCTCATCATCTCTGGGTGAGATCATCTCTCGTGGGCCTTCCAGCTCTCAGTCCCATGACCTGAGTCCTCCTGATGGTTGGGATCACAGGATCACACAGTGCTGGAGCTGGAAGGGACCCCAGATCCCATCTACTCTGCCACCATGATCATTTTGCAGATGAAGACACTGAAGGTCAAGGTGATTTGCCTGAGGTCTCACAAGGGATCTGAAGAGAAGTGGGATCTGAAGCCAGAGTCAGTATTTTTCCCCTTGTACCTCTTTACCTCACTGCCTCTGGAGTCATGTCCAATCGTTCTGATCTGTGTCTTGTCAGTGGACACATATGACCCTGGATGAGAGTGAGGCTCAGCTCTGTCTTGCTTAAATCTAATTCACTTGCAAGTCAAGACAGCACCCTCCTGATGTCAGTGGTCCCTTTTGAGAACAAAGGACAAACAACAACTTCCCACTGAAAGAAATCAATGTGACTGAGATTCCCGAGTGCTGGGTTTGGCATGGGCATAACCTGGGCTATCTCATTTGAACGTCACTGACAATTGATGGGATATAAGTGTTATGGGAAGGGGAAAAGCTAAAGAAGATGCCAAGGGGAACTTAAGGGACCAGAAAGATGGTGACACATTTAAAAGAAAGACCGAGCTTTGGAGAGGCCCCTGGAAGTATAACAGGCCACTTTATCCTTCCCTTGTGTGGAATGGACACCCTTTAAAAATGACAAACATAAGGAGTTCTGCTCATTTTGCTGACGTTTGGGTTAAACCCAAGAGTATTTCTGGGGGAAAAGCTGCCAGAACCTGAATATATTTATGACTTGAATAAGGAACCTGCAGACAGAGAGATGGTTTTTTATCAGGTTCCTCCCCCCACTGAAGATTCAGTCTTGTCTGAAGTCATCAGTTTCTCCCTCTGGTTAGCTGTACAGATTTAGAAAGCTTTAACTCTAATAAGACTCCCTGAGGTCAATGGGATAGCACTTTATGTTATATTACATTATATTATATTACATTATATGTTCCATTATATTACTTTATATCAGATTTGAACTTGGGTCTTCACTCCAGAGCTAGTGCTCCAGGCACTAGGATGCCATGTAGCTGCTCCAAAATCAGTGCTCTTTCTACTGGACCACCCAAGACTGAATCAAAACAAGTTGAAATAATGAGTGATGGAATAATTACATGTGTCGTCTATGTAAACACATGTACACAGAGTAAACACCATTAGAATTGTTCCTAGAAAAAAGATTGGCACTTGCCTGCTAATGGGTAGTGCCGCTCACATATTTTTCTTTACCTTTATTTTCAAGGTTTTCAGTTCTCCCCATGATCTCATTTTCTGTGACCTGCAAATTCTGAATCAGGAAATAGGTGGTCATCTTCCCTTTTCCTTTTACTTCAATTTCACCCCTCTCAACGATCTCAAACCCACAATTTTCCAGAGCACTGTAAAAATAAAGAAGTCCATCATATGTCAAAGCTAGTAGATAGACAGGTTGGGCAAGTGGGACAAGTATAAAGGGTTGTCAGGCAGGAGATGGCTTAGAATTCAGGCATCTGCCAAATTACACATCTCTGCTACTAATGGGCCCAATGGAGGGTGGAGAGAGGACAGGAATTTCCTCCTTGGGAACAACCCTGGTCCCACCACAAAGGGATGGAGGAAGGTACTACAGGTGGTTCCCTATAGTCCTCTCTTCCTGCCTACCTTCAGCCTCAAAACTGGATCCTGCTTTTAAATAATCCCCCCTCTATTGAAGCAGAACTCACCAGTGTAACACATGAAGCCCTGAAATCATATCTGACCATAACATTACTACATATGGTTATGCTGACATCAGAACTGGCTTGATGCTTTTTATCTCTCTTTATCCCTTAACTCTACCTTATCTGAATTTGAAGTAGAGAATGAAACGTCAGGTATAAAATTGCTGGCACCAAGAAAGATGTAGTTACAGGGTAAGAGCAGAGTGTGTTATCTTCTTTATAGTGCTATAAACTCCTTGAAGGCAGGGACTGTTCTTTACTTAAGTTTATTGGAAGAATAAATAAAGGAATGAATGGCTACCTGTATGCAGTAGGACTGAGATGCACTTTGTCGGGAAGACCATGGCTCTCCATCCTGGAAGCTGTATTCACTGTATCTCCAAACAAACAGTATCGGGGCATCTTGTCACCCACAACTCCAGCCAAAACTGGTCCTGTATGGATCCCTACCCTGATCTAGACAGAGAAGAATCTACTTAATCACACATTACCTAGTATTAGGCACTTACATTTTGTGAATTGGTTTTTGTCCCCACCATGAGATTATAAACTTATCAAGGACAAATAATTTGTTTTATACATCTTCATAACTGCCACAGCACTTTGCCCAATGACTGACACATCAAAGGCATTCAGTAAAGGCACAAAGTAGGTGTTTAAAATGTTTATTGACTTACTGAATAGCCACTAAAAAATCAGGAATTTTCCATAGTGGAGAAGTTAGCATTTGACCTTTTTCCATAAGACCTGACATCTATTTGTATAATGTAAGCAAAAGAATGTAATCTTCTTGGGGACAGGGACTGTTTTTCTTTGTATTTGTATTCTCAGCACATAGGAAATAGCATATAGTTGGTGCTTAATAAATACTTGATGTACATATTGATAATGAGGTTGATACATGCATTGCTAGAGCTAGCTCAGTGTTTGGGAGACTCTGAAGGAAAGTATGGGACAGAAGAGGTATTAGACTAACAAAATGAAGGTCTACAGAACCATTGTGCTGACCTCATTGTTATGTGCCTGTGAAACCTGGACAGTCTACCAGGGCAATCCCAGGAAACTGAATCACTTCCATTGGAATTGTCTTAGGAAGATTCTGAAGATCACCTGGCAGGATTAGATACCAGACACTGAGGTCCTTTCTCTAACTGAACTGCTAAACATTTGAATTCTACTTCAGAGAGCATAGCTCCGATGGGCTATCCACATTCTTCGAATGCAAAATGTATGCTTGCCAAAAAGACTATTTTATGGAGGACTCACACAGGGCAAGCACTCACTTGGTGGTCAGAAGCAGTGATACAAGAACACTCTCAAGGTCTTTCTTAAGTACTTTGGAATTGATTGTGTGACATGGGGGACACTGGCACAGGATAGCTCAGCATGGTGTGCCCATATGAGAGAAGGTGCTGTGCTCTAAGGGCAAAGTGGAATTGAAGTAGTTCAAAAGAAATGCAAGATGCGCAAATTTAGAGAATCCACCTCAAGTGGTCATGTGGACTATTTGTGCCCAATCTGTGGTAGAGCATTCTGAGCTCATATTTGCCTTATCAGCCACACTCAGACACACTGAAACTTGAATCTAACATAATGATGCCATTTTGGTACCCTTCAAGAATGAAGGACAACAACCAGCGATGTATTAAATTGAGACCATTTGAATTTTCTTCTTTCGATTCCTCCCTCCCTTTGTTCCTTCTTTTCTTTGATGCTGGTGCTTGAAGGGAAAGGTTTCAAAGAAAATAGCAGGGTTAGGAAATGAGCAGCTAATTAAGAAAATGGTACTTAAAATAGAAGTTGGCTTTTTGGTTCATAGCTTAAAATACAGGAACAGGAGACTCCTGGTCAGAAATGTATGACCTCACAAGGACAGGTAAGAATGTCTTTGTGTGGGGTTTTGCAAAGCTGATAAGAATACTTTAAACTGAGAAGGAATGATGAAAAACTGCCTCTCTATCCACAGATCTAAATGCCATAGAGAGTAACTACAAAGTAGGTAGAAGACAAAGACAGACAAATGGAGTCAAAATCTCAGGGTTTAAGTTGTCTTTCCCTCAAATTGCCCTTGACCTCTGTGTTTTATTTCAACTAAGATTATTTGGCTTATGTAAGTCTACAACCCCAAAATATCCTCCCCCAAGCACATTCTGGGGTACAGGTGATTCTGCATTCTTGGAAGTTGTGCCCCCAGAACCCAAACCCTGGAAGATTTGGGGACTTAGAGCACAAATGAACCTTAGATGTCAACGAGTCTAACACCCTCCAATTACAGATGAGGCAATTGGGTCCCAGAGAAGGTAACTGATTTACTCAGAGCCATGAAAGTAGTAAACCTGAGAGAGAGATGTGAATGCCCTTCCATTTAGGACAGGAAACACAATGACTGAGTTCCCTACTGGTGCTCAGTCCCTGAAAACCTTCAGTGGTCTCTGTTCTTGTTCTAGAATCTGTTGTGCTGTGTACTGATGACATCATTTCCATGACCTTCCTGTCTAGCACTATGGGAAAGCTGAGCAGATGTTTCCATTAGTGACCAAGTGGTAGCAGCAAGGTCACCTGACTTTCTTACTCTCTTACTATGGCCCCATTGGCTGCTGCCAGCTTCCTATGTCAGATCAGAGCTGAAGATTATCCATCTTGATCTGGAAGAGACTTCAGCAATCATTTCAGCAATCATAGTCCAACTGCATCATTTTACAGATGTGGAAACTGAGGCCCAGAATGGTGAAGAAACATGTTGACTGTAACATGTATAGTAAGTAGCAGAACTACAGATTGAACTCGGGTCCTGCAGCTCCAAGTTTGGTGCTCTCTCCTTTGGGCCATGCTCCCACAAATGGGAAATATTGATTTATTTAATTTTTTTTAGTAAATATGGTCAACTTATGAACAAAATAAACTTAGGCTCTAAAAACATGAAGTAGAAAGGACATGGCTTATGGTATGGTGGATAGAGTCAGAAAGGCCTGGCTTCTTGATACTTACTATGTAACTATGGACATACAATTTCACCTCTCTGGGCCTCAGTTTCTTTTTTCTGTAAAATAAAAGGATTAGGCTAAATGACCCTTAAGATCCTTTCTAGTTCTAAATCTATGTTCCTATAAGAGATAAGCCCTGCATATTTCCAAATAAGAAAAAAGAACAGAGCTATCCAGTTCTGCCCTTGTTTACAGGAAATAGGATTCTTGCAGTGAAGTTACACATAGATCCAAATATTCTCCAGTCACTTCCAAGAACCTAATTTAAGTTGTGGTGAATTTGGGGCCAGCAACCTGCTAATTTCTCTGTTATTCAGGAGTGTGCTCCAAAGAGAGGGGTAGTCTGAACAAATCACGCCATTTCAAGACATGCCTGTGCACCAATGAAGGAAATTCGATGCTGTCATGGAAGGCTTCCTGTCATGCTGAGCCCTCATCTGCTTGGTACCTGAATGGGTTCTCCAGTGACAGGATTCATCACTTCTCTTGCAGAAACTCTCATCCCCAGGGCAAAATTAGCAACTCTCTGAGCATGGTTTTCCACAGGCACTGGCACCCCACCAACCACCATGTATGCATCACCGATTGTTTCCACCTGTGAGGGAAAAGGGAGCCTGGTCATCTTCTGTTTTTTGCAAAAGACAGCTCACATAGTTCATCATTTTCCCTTGTATTGGTACCAAGGATCAAAGGACAATTTGTGACTCTTTGCTGAAGGGGAAGTGCAAAGGATATGGAGAGTCAACAAGGCCATTCTGCCTTTCACTGGGAACAAATCCTGGAGAAAATGAATTTCCTGGTGTGGCCATATGGTACTCTACATTGAAGAGCAAATTATTGGGAGTGGACCTTCTGCTAAACTGGAGGAGTAAGAGAACCACTCTGAGATTAAAGTGCTCTCTTGAAGGAGCATGTTTAACTCTTCCAAGGCATGAGAGTTTCATTTGAGTAATGTGCTTTTCCTGGTCCTCCAGAAGGGTATCCTAATTGACAGTCATAACTAATTTTAGTACCCAGTGCAAACAATAATAAATAGGCCTTCAAATCATCTTTGTAATTCATGATGTAGAAACAACACATGAAATATTTAAGATCAATTTGTCAAGAAAGGGGAACTGGGTGCTGTAATGATTCATAGATAGATATTATGAACAATGTTGGTGATTGGTAGGTTCTTATTTTAACAAATTATTTTTGCTAACTGGGTACTAAGCTCCTAGTTGGCAACTAAACAATTCTGAAGAAGCACAGATGTTACTTTTTTGTGTCCTCTAAATTTTGGCATACTTAGGCAAAGCCCCGCTTCCCCTGTCCTAGTTATGATTCTGTTGATAGAGTAAAATATTCTTATTCAACCCACCTCTTAACAAAGGGAAGGAAAGGGAAGAGAAGGAAAGAATGAAAAAGAAAGAATAAGGACTGTCCAAAGGAAACTCATAGTAAATTATATACATCATAGAACGAAAATTAATTTTACTGAATTTAAAAATCTACTATCTGATACACAAACTCTTACTTTGTAGACATCATGGACACTGGTTAGCCGGTCAAATTTTGAATACATCGAGTTCAACATGTTCACTATTTGGATAGGCTCACAAGCAGCACATATGTTGGTAAATGTCACCACATCACTGAAAAGAATGGTGCATGTTTTAAATTCTCCTGCAACAGAAATTGGATATTAGGTATCAGTGTTTGAATAGTAGTCCAATGGTTAAATATTCCAGTATTGAGGCATTAGTTAAATTCTCTGGGAATAAAATTCTTTTTTTTTTAACAAAATCTACTTGGAAAGATAACTGAATGGGAGAGTACTGTTTTCTTCAGTGGTTGATCAAGCATTAGTGGTTTCATGAAGGCAGAGGAGAGTAGGAGGAGAATGAGGAAGAAGAAAATAATGAAGAGGAAAAACAAGCATTTATTAAGCACCTGCTGTATACCAGGCATTGTGCTAAGCACTTTACAAGTATTATCTCATTACCTCAACCATAGGAGATAAATGCTATTATCATCCCCATTTTGCAGTTGAGGAAACTGAGGGAAACAGGTTAAATGATTTGCCCAGGATCCCATAGCTAATGTGACTAATAGCTCATAAGTAGATGAGGTTAGATTTGAACTCAGGTCTTCATTCCAGGCCCAGCACTCTTTTCTCTCTATCACATAGCTGCCCAGGAGGAAAAAGGGACCTGAAAGTAGAAGAGTTTGGGGAAGGGAGGGAGAAGGAAGAAGAAAATGAAATGGTAGTAATGGCGGCACTGGTAATGACTTAGGTGTGGGGGACAGTGCTTAGGCCTGGCTGAAGGGAGAGCTGCCTCCAAAGGGTCACATGCTCCAGTAACCAAGGGAACAAGGAACTCCGTATTTTGAGACAGAGGCTCATGCTAAGAAATGCAGGATGGCTCCCCAAACAGGTTGGAGGGTCATGTAGCTTCTTCCTGCTTTGCCCAAAGGGTAGAAAGAACATTGAGAATTGAGAAAAATAAGTATTAATATATCCCTGTGCCATTATGTTACAAGTACCTCTAGTAAGGAAGTTTCTAACAGCTAGCTATGTCATTGGAATACATCAGCAGCCACAGAAATATTGCAGTATGTTTTACTTGTCAGTACCTTTGTTTCCAAAAGTTTTCCCTTATTGAGCTGAGATGAACAAACTCTTATGTATATAACATAATCTCTGACCCTTTCAAGTCAGGAAGGGACTGCTTAATGTCAGAATACGTTTATTAGTTGTTTATTGATCCTTCCCTTCAAAGGTGCAGTAGGACACAGCCTTGTGATTTCATTGATATAGGGAGCTAAAGAAGGCAACTCTCTCTACCAGTGCAACTCAGTCTTGGAGAGTTGTCTAGACACTAGAGCACAGAGAATTGAATGGACTTGGCCAGGGTTACACAGCCCATATATGAAGCGGCACTTAGATGCAGATCTTCCTAGCCCCGAGGCTGGCTCTCCATCCACTACCACTCACATTTCTCCAAAGGTCTCAACTCAATGGCACCCAGGGCCTGAAAGAGTTAATAAGCCTCTGATGGAACCACTTAAATACTGCTCAATTTTCTATTTAAATATTGCTTTTTTAATGGTTTGTTTTAGAAAAACTACTAGCCTTTTTAGAAATCTTTCTTTTCTAATTTGAAATTTTTGTGACTGTGAGAGGCAAGTAATGAGTTGGGTTATAAATCTAGAGCAAGACAGGACTTCAGAGGCCATCTACCCTTCTTTTTATGGAAAAAGAAGCCAAAGTCCAAGAAAGTTAAGTGACTTGCCTGAGTTCACATAGGTAGTGAGAATTAGAGGTGAGATTAGAACCCAGAGCTTCTGAGTCCAGTCATGTTCTTTCCACCATACTATATATACTATGCCTCTTGAGTTATTAAGTCTTGACTAGATGCCAATTTCAGTTCACATGAGACCTGGCTAAGGAATGGAGATGAGGGGTCATTTCAGATCTCTTTCCGAATAGACTACTGTAATGCCTCTGCATGTAGCATGGGAATGCTGAGTGTTTCTAAGGGAGGCAGAATAGATATCTCTAGCCTCTTCTCTTCCCACCCTTCTCCAGTGGAGACTTTAATTCCTGCCAGGAGGGGAAGCAAGAAATTGGGGCCAGAAGCAGACCACTCTTCTCCCCTCAGAATCAGGGGGTATACAAATATATCTATCTGATCCCTTAAATATTGTTAGACTAAATGTGAAAATATGTTTAATAAGACTGTATATATAAAGTCTATATCGAATTGTGCACAGTCTTGGGGAGTGGGGAGGGGAGGGAGGTGGAGAAAATGTAAAGCTTATGGAATGTTGAAAACTAAAAATAAGTTAATTAATTTATAAAAATACATTGTTAGTCTAGACTAGAGGATACAGTCTTCAGGTTCGAGATAAATTTCTGATCACTACTTATTAAACAAGAAAGGAGGACCTCAAGCTTTATATCCAAGGTTTGACTTCCTTCCCCCCAAATGCCACTTCCACAATGAACACACATAGCAACTAGCAAAGATATCTTTTTATCCATTTTGATAGCAAACAAAAAATCAGAGAAAGTATGAATTAGAGATTATATACCAGATAATACAGAATGAGGGAGATTTTGGTGCAGGATAATTAGTTCAACCAAGAGGGAGAGTTCTACATCTCACCCAAAGGGAAATGTCCTGAAGTCTCTAGTATAGCGACCTGGGGACAAGGACATGATGGAGACGGCCAGCTCCCCTCATGTCGGGTTCTCCTCAGTCTTATTCTCCCATCAGCAACCGAAGTAGACCTTGTTCATTTTCTCCCTCAAAGCTGGAGGCCAGAAGTAATCAAAGGGACTCTTCTCTCCAACTCTGCCCTACCCCTCATGCAGGCATGGGGTATTGATCTCCACCAATGAGGAAAGAGTGTCATACCAATGAGCTTCAGGACCTGGGTTATACTAACATGGAAACTTCTGATTCAGTTCAATTCAGCAAGCATGTTAAATACCTCATATTATATTATGATTATTATCACATTTCCCCGTTATATTTATTTTTATAATGCTCAACTCTAAATTGCTGACCCTTTGTTGTTATCCCTCCCCATTAGACTGTAAATTCTCCAAAGCCAGGGATTGTTTTTGTCTTTCTATGTGTATCCCCTCCCCCCTAAACAATCCATCCCTCCTCTCAGAAAGCTCACAGGTTAATGAGGGGATACAATACAGGACCACAGAGGTAGAGTTAAACATTATGCATTCATTAGTTAAATATGAGGGAAATTGAGGAGAAAGTAATAATAACTGGTGAATCAGGGGAAGCTTCAGGGAAGAGGGGGCCTCATCTGAATGGCAAAGATGAGGAGGGATGGCCTTTCAGTCACAGACCATGGCAACACAGTGGTGGGGCCCACCCTTAGAGATGTTTTGTGATGTTAGTCTCCCTTCTTCTGTCTCTGCTTCTGGCTACCTCTGGCTTCTCAATTTCTGGATTTTTCGATTAGGACAGAGTTGCCTTCTCCTCCTACTAGCTGTTTCCTCAGTTCCTGGGGCCTTTTCACCCTAGAATATCCTTTCACTGAACCATCTTCCTTCTCCCACTGGTGACTTCCTTCTAGGGGTCTCCATTTCGTGGACCAGCCCAGGCCACCCGTGCTTCATTCTCCTGCCTGCTGATTCTTCACACTTCACCACCATGCCTTGAAGATGCCTTTTCTACACTTCCTTTGCCCTCACCTTCAATTTTCAGCTCCCTTTTGTGTTGTCTTCCCCTATTAGAATGTAAGCTTTTTGGGGACAGGAGCTACTTTCCTTTAGTTTGTATTCATATCTTCTCTCCTCCCCTATCCTCCTCTACTTAACACAGTGCCTGGTGCATCTGAAATGCTTAATAAATTCTTGTTGCTTGCCTGCTTATCATGTAGAAGTAAAAGGAAGCTCTGAGAGAGAAATGCCGAAAAGAGAGGTCATTTCTTGCTTTCTCACCTGGAGATCTCTGTTTACTGCCTTCAGGAGAGAAGGGCTAATATGGACAACTATAGGTATGGAAGTTTTAACTCCTAGTGATTGTAAATGAGATTACAGACTCCTTGAGGTCAGGGACCAGGTCTGAATATTTTCTTATCTTGCACAGTATTTGAAATACATTATAAACATGGTAAAGGTAGGACACAATTACATTACATCATATTTACATTATAAGGGTAACATATAATCATGCAGGGTCAGGATTGTGTCTTATCCTTGCGCACACTAGAGATTTAATAGATATTTGTTAAATGGATGAATAAATGGTTTATGTTCAACAAATATTTAATTGATTTGTTAATTGGAGCAAAACCATTTAACTGCTTTTCACCTCACATTAAGTAGGTGAGGAGAAAAAAAAGGGAAAAAATTTCTTTCATTGAAACCATGTCATATGTTAATAGTTATAGGGTTAAAAGAAACCTTAGAGTTCATCTAGCCTGACCTCTTCAATTTACAGTTGAGGAAACTGAGGCCCAGGGAAGTTAAGTGACCTACCCACAGTCATAAGGTAGTAAGTAGTTCAACCAGGATTCAAATCCAGGTCTTCTAGATACAAATTCAATTTTCTTTCCACTAGGAAACATTGCCTTGATAATAGTAAAAAATTCATGGGAAAGGACTCTACTTTGCTATTTACTTCTGTAAAACTTATTCTAAATACCATTTTTAATACTTGGTGTCTGTAGTTTAGTGATGTGAGAGGCAATGTGGTATAATGGGAAGAACAGGGAATTTGGAAACAAAGGATCTGGGTTTAAATTCTGAGTATGATCCTTCTACTTCCATGAGCTCAGGTACCCTTTGGACTTGGTTTCCCCATTTGTAAAATAAAAAGATTGAACTAGATGATCTTTAAAATCCTATCACAATATTAATCTTATTCAACTGGGTTTTTTTTTTTCCTGGAAGGGACTTTGTTTATTTTTGTTTGTTTGTTTTTGTTTTTTGTTGTTGTTGTTTTTTAAAATTTTTTTAGTCTTTATTAATTTGTTTGTTTACTTATTCAACTGTTTTAATAAGGAGATCCATAGTTGGAAAAAATAAAAGGTAGAAAAGATAATTGACTGGATAATCATCCTAATTCCTTTCTCCTCATGTTGAAATCTGAATGCTTGAGCCAAGAGACCATTAATAAGGCATTGTGTTCACTTGGTGGTAGTATCCCCATTGCAGTTAATTTCGAATTGGAAATAAATACGTGAGGGTTAAAAATGTAAAATTAAATATAAGATTATGACAAACACCAAAGGCCTTCACCATCCGAGAGTAGCTTGTTCACCCAGAAAGATTCTCCCTGAGTTAAATTTGGAGCAGTTATGTCATTTTCTATTCAACAAAGAAGGAGATGGAAACATCAATATGGTACCACTCATGACCAGTCAGCAATAGAATAAGCCTCCAATCCCAACCCAAGTTCCTGCATGAAATGAATCAAATGCAGTACCTGCTTCTACCTTTTTGCCCTCTTTCAACTGGTTTGCTATATGCTCAGGAAGCATTGCATACAACAACGTTTCTGTTTTCTTCTTTTCTATAGCTAAATGTTTGGAGAGGATTCGGAGCTCTTCCTTCTTTCTCTCCAACTGGTTAGACAATTCGATTTCAGCCAATCTCTGCTGGTTCAGGAGTATGAGATCCCTGGTGGTATCATGTCTGGCAATGTCAGAGATGTGCATGTTCCTCTCCTCTAGCTCCTGCAGGCTTCGGAGTTTGGGGGAACAGAGATATATCATACACTGCAGGGACTCCATCCAGATCATCTGCCCTTTGAAAATAGAACAGAAAG
Organism: Gymnobelideus leadbeateri; assembly: GCA_011680675.1. Classification (NCBI taxonomy): domain Eukaryota; kingdom Metazoa; phylum Chordata; class Mammalia; order Diprotodontia; family Petauridae; genus Gymnobelideus; species Gymnobelideus leadbeateri. The sequence continues at coordinate 459,812 of WOXC01008645.1, read as the reverse complement.
AAGCAATAATGTACAAAATGTCCACTACTTTTGGGACATGAGGAGAACCAGAGAGGTAACATTTCCAGATAACTGACCCTTTTAAGTGCTAAAATATTTCCTATTAATTATTTCATATAAATATTTATAAAATACAATATTTACTTTCCCAATTTATTAAATAAAGGTTCTTGAGCACAATTTAAATGTTTTTCATGACAAAATTGCCAAGAGATGACAGGGAACATGATATAGAGGAAAAAACATGTTGGGAATAATAAGAACAGGGTTCAGATCTCCACTTTTACAGAGATGAGATCTCAGGCAATTCAGTTAACATTTTTGGCCTTCAATTTCTTCATCTATAAAAGTAAAACATTGGACCAGGATATCTATAAGGTTCCTTCTACATCTGTATCTTAGAAATGATTATGAAAACCATAGAATAACAAATTTAAAGCTAACAGTGGATCAAGGGGCTATGAAGTCCAATTCTTTCATTATACAGGTCAGAAAACAGGCCCAAAGCAGTTTAGTGACAGACCTAAATTACAGAGAGAATAAATATCAGAGCTGAGATTTGAACTCAAGTCCTTTGACCTAAAGTCTAATGTTACTTCCATTGTGCCACTCTGCTTTTGTAATTCAGTGAATCCCTTGGAAATGATAAAAGTGTTTAGGTCTGTTTGCTTCCATGCTAAATGGTTACATTTTATGTATATTTTATATTGTATTTTGGTTTTCTTCTCCACTGTCATCTTGACTCCAGTCCCATATTTCTATCTCCTGGGTATTTCCACTTAGATGTTCTACTAAATATCATTCTCAATACATCCAAATAAAACATCATCCTTCCTCTCCATATTCTTATTTTCTCTGATAAGCATGATAAAAATCTTCTACTCACCCAGGCTTAATAATTTGGAATAATTTTTCACTTATCTTCTCCTTCACCTCTGATATCTAGTTAATTACCAAGTATTTTCACTTCTTCCTTCAAAACATCCCTCATAACATAACTCTCTCTCTCTCTCTCTCTCTCTCTCTCTCTCTCTCTCTCTCTCTCTCTCTCTCTCTCTCTGACTTTCCATTTGGTGGTCCAGACCTGCATTTTCTCTCATTTGAATTTCAACAACTCTAAAACCAGCCTCTCTAACTCCAGTATTTCCTGCTGCAAATAATACATTTTTACTTTTCAACTAATTTTACTTAAACATCACTTTCACTAAGACATTTCTTTGCTTCACTCAAAGCAGACATTTCTATCACCATCTTCTACCATGTTAGATGGGCTAATTTTTTTTCCTCAAACTGTTCTTGAATCTTTATTGACTCAAGGGATTAAAGCTAAAGTTGTTCATGTGGCTTCTTGTTCACCTAAATACAAAAAAGCATGAAGAACTCCAGCAGCAACCTGAGGGTTGACCAGCAGGCCAGTATGGGCAACAAAACACAGGGAATTGTGTTTGACTGAATCAGCATTACATTCTCAGGTAGTACCCCTTTCCTGTTCTGAATGTCTTCCTCTATTATAAGTAAATCTACTTTTGTTGATTATTACATGGACTATGAACATTTCACTTCATCCTTGTCTCCAGTTACCCAATTGACCTGATCAACCTAATCAGTCAATAAGTACCTACTCAAAAGCCCTTGTAGCTCAGCACTAGACTAAATGCTAGAGATACAAAAAAGAGGCAAAAGAGTTTACAATCTAATTGGGAGCCAACTATTGTCTGTCTTATTAAGTCTAAAATTCCTTTTCCTGGTTTTCAAGGACCTTTATAATTAATTTATTTTCACTCACATTGCCTTTCCCATCTTATTCCCACTATTCCTTTAGTCAATGATCCATCACATTATGAAAATGTTACAATCATTCTTATCTATAACAGAGGCAATACAATGTGGAAATAGCACTAAATTTGGCATCAGAAGATTTGTGTTTAAATCTTGGTTTACTTTCTATTTGCCAATTCTTAGGCAAGTCACTTTCTCTCTCTAGTCCTTAGTTTTGTTGTCTGTAAAATGAAGGGGTTGGACTAAAGGTCTCTAAGGAGTCTTTTAACTTTCCTGTGACTATTTATGCTGTTTCCCTCTACCTGGCACACTGGACAACATGTACTGAAATTCTTTAAGACTAAAGTTAAAGACCACCTGAAAAATCTCCAGAAAATATAGAGCTTGATTCCTCATTCACTGGGATCCTCATGGAAGATTATTTGGAAGCCATGGGCATAGTCCTCTATCTGATTATAGTCTTTTATCATGTTTATCTTTCCTTAAGTGTTAAAACCCCTACCCCAGCTCTTCACCCATGTTATGGACTCCAATCCCTTTCCACTCTACTCCTAATTCCTTTCCCAGATTATCACTGCTATGTTGGCTATAGTCTCCTCTCTTTCCTACCTTGGGGAATTCACCTCAAAGGGGGTGAATCAGGTCAATTCTACACTACTCTCTAAACTCAATTCCCTTGCTCTGTTGCTAATTGTACCTTGGACATCTGCCTCCTTTGCTCCTAGTCATGTGCTACTCTTTGTATCTGAAGCATTTAGCATGATGCCTAGCATATATATATATATATATGTATATATATATATATATATATATACATATATATATATATGTATATATATATATATATATAATAAAGACTAATTGACTGACTGACTGGTTGACTGGCTAATGGTACTAGAAGGTATGTCCCAGGATTCAATGTCATCACTAAGGAGCCAGGTCTTATTGAAAGCCAGAAAATATGGGGAGCATGTGAGAAATAGGTCCCAAATCAAAGGATGGTGATTAATAAAATATAGAATGAGTTCCAAAGGACATGGTGGAAGAAGTAGGCAGATATTGAATGGGACATTGTGGGGGTAGGTTTGAAGCAGATGAGGATAAGAGAAAAAGTACCCAATAATGAATTATAATAATAGCTTATGCCTATGCAGTATTTTCCAAAGTGCCAAATATATTCATCACAACAACCTTGAGTGATTGACAAGTACCAAGTATTATTATCCCCATTTTATAGGTGTGGAAACTAAATCACAGAAAGGTTTAAATGACTTCATCATGGTCACATAGCTAGAAGAAACAAGTTTTCTATCTCAAAGCTGTGTGTTACTTTTGAATTTTTCCATATATCATATAATAAACAACTGTGGATTGATAGACTTATGTTTATTCATTCGCCATGTTTCACCTCATGTCACATGTGACCAATGGTTTGCATTTGCAGTACATTTGACCATGAGCAGGTCAGTCTGTGACCAGGGAGTAAGATGGAAGTAATCAGTCTACCCCTGCTCCATAGTTGCAGACTAAACCTTTAATTTAGCACTCATCAGTATGTATCACTGATCACAAGGGAAAATAGAAAAGATAGTGTGACTGAAGCAGTCCAAATTAGAAAAACAAATTCAGAGTTCATAACCTATGAATTGTAGAATAGTAGAAGCATCTGGTTTATACCAATTGTGGAGTGTTCATTCTGAAGACTAGTAATCAAAATAATAATCTTTGTGTAGATCTATCTACCAGAGTGCAGAATCTTAGAATCTATTTACTTTACACACAGAATAGGAATGGTCTAAGTAAGGAAAGAATTTAGTGTTTAACAGGTAGATTCAATTGGGTGATCATGAGGAAACCACTTTCAGTGTGAGTCCATACTGAACTTTTATCCAATTAGAAAATTGTATCACTTCCTCTCTGATCAATCCTTTTACTCCTCAGACAAACATACAGAAAGGAATAGTAGTAACTCAATACCTCTGAGTTTGAGTGCAGGCTTATTTTTCCATACTTCAGGCATCATTTCTCTTCGAGTTTTCAAGACAAATTGACTATTGATAAACTTGCAGATGCCATGAATGTTGAAGGTGACTTGGGGATGGATGATGGTGAAATAGTCATCAACCTGAATATCCTGGGTTTGGAGTCCTGGGACATACTTTTGAATGTTTACTCCAGCTTGCTTGACCCTTAGCTACTCACAAAGGACAAATGGAAAGGCTAATGAGTCAGAAAGTTAATTTGCAATAGGAGCTCTTTCTTGGGAATAACATTTTAATTAGGCTTTATCACTCACTTTCCTAAGGATAAAAAGCAAAAAAAAATTTAGAAAGATCCTTTGTGAAAGCAATAAAGATTTTTTTTAAATCTGCAAATAATAAAAACTTTGAAAGAAAGAAAAAGAAACAGTAAGGGGAAGAAAGAAGTAAAGCATAGTTGGGGCAAAAATAATTATTTAGTCCAATTCTCCCCATCCAGCTATGCTGGGCACACATAGCATCCCCTCCAGAGGACCAGAATAGGATTGTAGATAAAAAGCTGAAAGGGACCTTGAAGGTCATCTAGTCTATCCCCCACCCTCAGCTAAGGAAACTGAGTCCTAGGAAGATTAAATATGTTGCCCAAGGACACACAGAGAATAAAGTATCTGAACACAGCCACTCTGAGTCAAAAGTGGGTATTCTTTCTCTTGTAGTACACTTGCCTCCCTGGTCTTTCTGGTAGAGATATTCTGTTACTTCTGCAAGAATCCCAGAGTTCACTCACTTGGTTTACAACAGAGCAAGATTGGACAATAATTTCTCCATGGGAAGGTGAAAGCCCAACTGAGAATCCATCAAGGACATTGACATGTAGGGTGATTACATGTTTCCCCCATTATAATGGAAGTTCCTTGAGGGCTAGGACTGTCTTTGCTTTTGCATTTGTATTTTTTGTATTTTATCTTGTCTACATAATATTGTATTTTGTATTTTCAGCATAGTCCAATTCTTGCCACATAGTAAGTGCTGAATGAAAGTGTTTTGTTTTCCTTTCACTAATTTTACTGAGGGGATATCACATGTCCAGGCACACAAGATAATTTATGGAGGGATGGAACTGTAGCAACTTAGTGGAAAACTTTATGGAGGAGATAGAGTTGAGCTCTGGAGGAAAATGATGATTCTGGCAGGTAGAGATGAGGAAGAAGAATTTTCCAGTCGTGGAGTGATGGCTTATGAAAATATTCAAAGGCAATAGATGGAATGTCAGGTATGGGAAACAGTTCGAAGTCACCTGTCCAACAGAACACATGATAGGCAGAAGGGTGAAATAGGAATGCAATGGTATGTAAAAGTCATATTGTTGGGGGCTTTAATTGCCAGAGTAAGGAGCTTACATTTTATTCTAGGGCAATAGTGAGCCGTTGAAGATTTTTGAATGGGGTAGGGACTTGGTCAGATTGAAGCTTTAGTAGGAATGAAGTGGATATATGTGACTTTATAACTGATCTCTGATGTATTAATAATAATAATAATAAGTATCTCTGATGCTATTATTAATAGCTAGCATTTATATAGCACTTGAAGATTTGCAAAGCACTTTACAAATATTATCTCATTTTGTTCTTATAACAACCCTGAGAGGTGAGTGAATGATTCTCTTCATAAGTGAATGTCATTCCATGTTCATGTATTTCATTCAAGGAATCTCACGAAATGAACCTTCGGGATCCTCCCAAAATTCTAGAGCTTCAGCACAGTTGTGGGAGATGGGCATTTGGCTTTTTTCACTTAAAAAGAAATTTTGTAATTTCTATTGGGGATAAGTAGAAGCCTTCCCAGCAAGATCAGGTGTGAAACAAGGATGCCCACTGTTACCAATATTATTCAATATTGTATTGGAAATCCTAGCAATAGCAATAAGAGAAGAAAAAGAAATAGAAGGAATCAGAATAGAGAATGAGGTAATAAAATGATCTCTACAGATGATATGATGATATACTTGGAAAATTCCAAAGACTTAATCAAATTATTAGTTGAAACAATTGATAATTTTAGCAAAGTAGCAGCATATAAAATAAATCCGCATAAATCATCAGCATTCCTATATGTCACAAACAAAACTCTTCAAGAAGAAATAGTACAAGATAACCCATTTAAAATAACTCTCTAGACTATGGGTGGGGAACTTGCTGCCTCAAGGCCATATGTGGCCCTCTAGATCCTCAAGTGCTACCCTTTGAATTCAGAATTCATAGAACAAATCCCCTTAATAAAAGGATTTGTTTTATAGATTTTAGACTCAGTCAAAAGGCTGCACCCAAGGACCGAGAGGGCCACAAGTTCCCCACCCCTGCTCTAGACAGTATAAAATACCTGGGATTACACCTGCGAAGACAAACCCAGGAACTATATAAAGAAAATTATAAAAAAAAACTTTTTATACAAATAAAATCATTTAAATAATTGGATAAATGTTAATTGTTCAGGGGTGGGAAGGGCCAATATAATAAAAATGACAATTTTACTTAATTAAATCTTACCTAATAAAGTTACCAAAAAATTATTTTAGAATTAGAAAAAAACTAATAAAATTCACACGGAAGAACAAAAAGTCAAGCATATCAAAGGAAATAATGGAAAAAATGTAAAGGAAGGAGATTTAGCAGTACCAGATCTTAAACTATATTATAAGGCAGTAATTATCAAAACAATCTAATACTAGTTAAGAAAAAGAAAATTAGATTGGTAGAATAGAGTAGACATATAATTTGTAGCAGCAAATAAACATAATAACCTTGTACTTTACAAGTGTAAAAACTTAAGATTTTGGGAAAAGAATTCATTATTTGGTAAAAATTATTGGGAAAACTAGAAAGCAATATGGCAGAAACTGGGCCTAGACCAATATCTTACACTATTTACCAAGATAAGGTCAAAACTGGTATATGACCTAGATGTAACAAGAGATATTACAAGAAAATTAGAAGAACATGGAACATATTACCTATCAGACCTATGGATAGGCAAATATTTGTAAATAAAGAAGAGATAAAAAGCAAAGTTATCTGTAAAATGAATAATTTTGATTACATTAAATTAAAAAGGTTCTGTACAATGAAACAAATGTAACCAAGGTAAGAAGGAAAGTAGAAAATTGGCGGGGGCGGGGCGGTTATAGACAGTTTATCAGATAAAGGTCTCATCAAAAATATATACTTTTGTCAAATATATAAGAATGCAAGTTATTCACAAATTGATAAATGGTCAAAGGATATGAACAGGTAGTTTTCCAATGAAGAAATCAAAACAATTTATAGTCATGAAAAAGTGTCCTAAATCATTATTGATTAGAGAAATGCAAATTAAAACAACCTTGAGCTATCACTTTATACCTACCAGATTGGCTAAAATGATAGGAGGAGAAAGTGACAAATGTTGGAGGAGATGTGGAAAAATTGGGACACTGATTCATTGTTGGTGGAATTGTGAATTGGTTCAGCTATTTTGGAGAGCAATCTAGAATTAAGCCCAAAGAATTATTAAACTATCTATATACCCTTTGACCCAGCAATATGTACCACTACTAGGTCTATTTCTAAAGATGATTAGGGAAAAAGGAAAAGATCCTATATGTTCTAAAATATTTATAGCAACTTTCTTTGTGATGGCAAAGAACTGGACATTGCAGGATGCCCATGAATTGGGGAATGACTGAAGAAGTTATGGTATATTAATGTGACAGAATATTATCATGCTATAAGAAATGATGAGAGTTCAATGATCTTAGAAAAGAATGGAAAGCCTTGCATTAAATAATGAAGAACAAAATGAGCAGGACCAAGAGAACATTGTATACAGTAACAGCACTATTGTTTTAAGAATGAGTTTGAGTGAATAAGTTATTTTGACTATTAGAAATACCCAAATTAACATGGACATATAAATAAAGATGCTATCTGCATCCAGAGAAGGAACTAATGAATAGAAGTATGTGTAGAATAATTTTACATATATGTGTGTATATATTTACATGTGCATTTGTATATATACACAAGTATGTATATGTGTATGTAAATATACATGTGTATATACATATGCACAATTCTTTGTGTCTAATGGTAGCCATCTCTAGGGTGGGAGATAGGGGAGAAAAAAAGGAAAAAAAGAAATTTACATGATAATTTTGTTGTATATTTGAAAGGAACAGCAAGTTGTACATAGTAGATTTGCAGTTTCACGTGCAATCATCTTTTTTATTATACTATGTTATGAAAATGCTTATTTTATTCCATAAATTACAATTTAAATAAATTTTAGAAAAAAAATTTAGTTACCACAAAGGAGAATTGCTCCATATTACCTGAGGATATAAGGACCCTAGCAGGCTGCAAATGTGGAAGTTATTTCTTTCACTGGAATTCACAGATGTCTATCATATAAATCCATCTGTTCTCAAAGTGTGCATTTTCTTGGGTTGTAAAAGGGGACGTATAGCATTTGACAATGCCATAGACATTGCTTATCTGCAGTCTCCCAAAGATTTTCAAAGACCCCTTAGTCTTTGCTTCTCCCCTTGCCTTCCCAATGGAGAAAGTGCTCCTGGATCTCTCATGCTCTGGTACAGCAGTAACCAGCAGGTGACTGCCAAATAATCTTAATGACTACGATACACCTTCCATGTCAAGCAACTCGAAACATCCCTTGGTAGACATTTCTATTCATTACAACTCATGTCAATCGGGTCAATAAAGTAATGAATGGTTATTTAAAAAAATAAAGGAACAGTACTCCCCAAGAATTACTTAAATTGCTACTTGCTTGTGTGTATTTGTTGTAAGGGAAAGAGCTAATATTATCTATCCTGAGAGAAGGAGGGAATGAGAGCTTCATTCTGCTTGGAATTTGGGGGCCAGACAACTCTGACCTGAAGGGTTGAGAGGTGAACACCAGTGTGAATTTTAGCCCATTTCTATGCAAAAAGAGAATAGAAAGACTGTCCAAGCCCAGGAGTCCTCACCTTTTGTGGGTGCAGTAAAGGGAGGGACTAGCCAAAGGAAGAAACAGAAGACCCCAGAAACTCTGTCCTAATATCCTTTGCTGCCAGAGCTCTAGGAAAAGGCTCAGCATTATCTTTCCTGAGAGGAGTATCTGAGAAGGAAGGGATCAAAGGCCTAGGGAAATGGATGCCAAAGATTTGACTGAAAAACTCAAGGCAGATTTCACTTGCTCCATCTGCCTGGGATATTTCACTGACCCAGTGACTATCAATCGTGACCATAGTTTTTTTACTGGGTGTCTTATCCAGTGCAGGCAGCCCATGAAACATTAACCTCCCCAAAGTGCAAAGGAGTCATCAAATAAAGCAGTGGTGACCACCAGGAGCCTGCAGAATCCATCCATCATTGCCAAAATGCTCGGACCTCATTTACTGCAGACCATCGTGGGTCTGACCAATTGAGCTCAGCAGGGGGAACACGAGAAGCTCTGCTGTAAGGAAGACCAGAGAGCCCTCTGTGATTTCTTAGCACAAGGGTCATCAAGTCCTACCATTGGAAAAGACTGCTGCCGAATGCAAGGAGAAGCTCCATCAGACAGAAGAGGAATTCCAAATTGCATTGGACAAAATATAAAGAGAAATTTTGTCTGGAATGAGACCTCTGATTTTGTGGGTACTGGGAATTCTTGGTGAAGAAACTTCTATCTATCAAGGCAGATCCACACCCATGCTATGATTTATCTCAGGCAATGGTGTCAAACTCAAATAGAAACAAATCTTACTTTAGAAAACTACAAATGAACATTATCTGTGTTGTATTGTATTTTTATTTGTTCAACATTTTCCAATTACATTTTAATCTGATTCCTGGCCTCACTTGAGAGTTTTGTAGATCCTGCTGGCCCTCTGGAGCATTGCCTGTGTTATTGAAAGATTAAATAATTTTCCCAAGACCACATAAGCCAGGGTGTCTTGGAGATTTGAATCTATTATCTTTCTGACTCCTAAGGCTAGCTCTCAAGTGACCCCCCCCCGCCCTTCTTCTCTCTCTGTCTCTCTCTCTGCCCCTCTCTCTGTCTGTCTCCCTCTGTCTCTGTCTCTGTCTCTTTCTCTGTTTCTCTGTCTCTGTCTCTCTGTCTCTCTCTTTTTCCCTCTCTCCCTCCTTCTCCTTCCTTCCCTCTCTTTCCTTTCTAAATATGAAAAAACTGACGTACTGCAGTATTACCTAATTTAGGTAAGGCTGAACATACAAGTCATACATGTTTCAGCTAAGCTAAAACTTCTCACTAATAGTTAGTGCTATGTGATTTTGCTTTGTGAAAAGTGTCACTTTATTATTAAATTATTTAATTTCTTATCGTTATTATTAATAATTATTTAATTATTAAAAGTGCCATTTTTCATAAAGTGAGTTTTTTTTTTGCTGTCACATCACCAGTTACAACACAGAGGAAAGTTTTTTTTTTTTTAAAAAGGTGATTGTCTTACTGTAGCATCAAAGACAATGTGGAAAGGAAAAGCATTACAGAAAGTTTTCTCTTCAATCCAAAGCCTTTCTGGATACACTGGCTCAAAAAGATTCTGTAGGTTTCCTGTAGGAAAAGAAAAACAAGTCCCAGGTTTTCCTGTTAAATCTCTGCCACCTCTTTTTGCTTTTGCTTTTTTTTTTAAACAAATTAAGATTGGAATGTTATTGGGGGAGGTGGTTTCAGGAGCACTATAGAATCTCATTTTGGAGGGGACCTTGGAGGTCACCTAGTCCAATCCCTAACCAAATATCGTAACTACCTTATGTAGCATCTGTAATAAGTAGTCATTCAACCTCTGAAAATTTCCTGTGGTGGAGAACCCATAGCCTTCCAAGGTAACCCAGTTCACTTTTGGACAGTCTTTAATCCTTAGGTATTTTTTTCCCTTATGTTGAACTGAAATCTGTCTCTCATCATAGGCAACTGGGTGGTGCTCTGCCTGGAAGATCTGAGTTAAAATCTGACCTCATACCATGACCAGCTGTGTGACCCTGGGCAAGTCACTTGACCTCTGTCTGCCTCAGTTTCCTGATCTGCAAAATGAGGGTAATAACAGCACGTATTTCCTGGGCTGTTGTGAGGATCAGTTGAGATAATAATTATAAGATGTTAGCCCAGGGCCTCGTATAATGAATATTCAATAATATAATAACTAGCAGTTATGACTGCTTATTATATGCCAGGCACTGCACTAAGTGCTTTACAAATATTATCTCATTTAATCCTCATAACATCCTAGCATTTCAGTTCTGTTATTATCCCCATTTGTAACACCAATGCGATATTCACAATGCCCACATGATCAGTGTGGCTATGAATATGCTGGTATAGTTGTGAATCACAAAATGTAACAGGCTCTCCACATGGAGAACAGAACCAAAGCATTTATTCAAATACTAGAAAACTGAGTCCCAGAAACAGAAAGTCAAAGTCATTACAGTAACCACAAAGTTGGTACACATGGTTAATTCAGTGAACACCCACATTCCCAAGCCTTCACAACAAAACAGGTTTGCTCAAGCAAGGATCCTCCTCTCATCGCTCACTCTGTCAAACAAGGATCCTCTTCTCTTCACTCATGGAGCTGGCTCTCGGAAGTTCTCAGAAGAAGTTGTTCTCAAAATCCCTTTCCTCTCCAGCCTGGGCCTCTCCTTACATATATGGTATTAGCTCCTCCCTGCCCCACCCCTTCCTGTTATGTCAGCAAGTTCATCCCACTGTGGGATTCACAAGTTCTGAGTCTTAATACCTGACACAATTATGAACTTGATTAAATCACTGTTTGCTTGCCAATACAAGGGGAATGGGAAATCTTCAAATCCCATTACCATTACACCATTTTACAGTTGAAGAAACTGAGGCAGACAAAGGTTGACTTGCCCAAGGTCATACAGCTAGTAAGTGTCTGAGACTGGATTTGAACACGTCTTCCTCACTCCAAACCCAGTGCTCTATCCACTGTGTCTCCTAATTGCCCCTAATAAATGCTCACTGTTGTTCTTCTTCTCCTCTTCTTCCTCCTTCTTCTTTACTCCTCCTCCTCCTTCTTCCTCTTCTTCTTTTTCCTCCTTTTTTCCTCTTCTTTCTTCTTCTTCATCTTCTTTCCCCTCCTTTCTTCTTCTTTCATCTCCTCTTCCTCCTCCTCCTCCTCCTCCTCCTCCTCCTTCCACCCTTTGTTTCCATTTTTGCCTCCCTCCCCATGGCAAAACAAGTCTAATTATTCTTCCATATAGCAACCTTTCTGCTATTTTGGGACACTGATCGTGTCCATCCTCCCTACTAAATCTCTTCTACAGGCTAAACACACACAATGCCTTTGACCACTCCATGTAGGACATGGCTTCCAGTTGCCTCCTTGTCCTCCCAACCTGAGGAATGTGAGCATACAGTTCCTTAAATGGGAGGCACATAATCTGATACAAAATCCTGCTCTTATATCTATGCTTAAGTTCTCTTATATTCCCTCCTTAACTTGAGCTCTTTCAGAGTGTCCAGATGGCCAGAGCGAATCTTTTTCCAAATTAAAACAAACAAACAAACAAAAACCTTGCTGCAGAATTGAGAAACTCTCCTGCCTCATGCCAAGTTTCTGCCCAGAGAAGTGGTTTGGGGATTTTTTGGGGGGCTAATTGAATATCTCAATGAAAACAGAATTAGCATTGAAAATGCTGACAGAATAGATAATGATCACACACAAGCCTGCTCCTGTATTCAAAGCTGTCTCTGTGGTGCCTAGTCCAACTTTGGTGACATTTGCCATGGTTTTTCTTTCTTTCTTTCTTTTTTTTTTTCTAGACTGACAGCATTGGGTAGCACATGAAATTTTAACCAACAGCCTACTTTGTTTGGCAGGAGGTAGCATTCCAAAATGGAGGCTTTTTGATATGAAAATCTCCTAGACAAAGGATTGTTAGTGGTACATTTGAATAGCCTGCCATGGATTGAAAGCCTCAAAGTACAGCCATTTGGACTGTGCAGACCTGCTCTCAAATGTATGTAATCATGGCCCATCAGTGTTCCCCATGGAGTGGTATCAAATGCTCTCCCCTCTTAGGGAAGTCAAGCTTGCATGTTTTATTCTTGTCTTTGTATGCCCACCTCATGCATAGCACATAGTAGAAACTTTAAAAAAAATGCTTGTTGATCAATTCCTTCTGCTTCACCAGGACGATGAGAGGGTCATAGAATTGAGGAGCTGGCTTTGAGTTAATCTAGAAATGACTGACTATATGACAGAGAAGGAAAAGGAGGTCCAGGCAGGTTGGATGAATTGTTCAAGGTCACACAGCTAGTTAGCTCATAGATTCAGAACTGGAAGGGAATGTTAAGGTCATCTAGTTTAATCCCTTTATAGATTAGGGAAATGAGGCCCTGAGAGGTTAATTGACCAAGGTCACATCCAGTAATGATCTGAGGCAAGGTTTGAACTCAGGTCTTCCTGACTCCAAGTTCATCTCTCTATCTACTATACTCAGTGCCCCCACTGGACAGAGATAGGACTAAAACCCAGGCCTCCTTAGTACTGTTTCTGTCTCCTTTTCTCTGCACCACTCTGTGTCACTATGATGAGACTTTATTTTCACACATTTCACAATTTTCCTTCTAGACCTGTTTTCCAGAAATCAATCAGTGGTGAAGAGGACCCCGGGGACGCAAAAGCAAGGGATGTAGTGCTGGACAAAGCATTTAAAAAAGAATGTAAGGCCTCATGAGGACTCAGTGTTTAGGACTCAGTGTTTATTCTTTTTCCTCAGAACCCTGAAAAACCACAACTTTACACTAAGAATGATTTTCCAAAGCCTCATCAGAAATATGGACTGATTTTACACACACATGCACAAGTATGTGTCTATATGTGTGTATATATAGGCATATATTATAAATGCATATATATTCATACATGTGTATATAGTATCCCCATATATATTATATATACTCTAGGCTCAGCACACTGTCCACTGTGATATGTATGTATGTGCACATATTATATATAAATGATATGATATATAATATGATATAATTAATATAAGACAATATATAACATAATATGATATGATATAATTAATATCTACATACACACAAATATATGTACATACATGCATACATAATCTCTGAGGCCAGATTTAAACTCCAGGGAGATGAGTCAAACATCTTCCTGAGCTCAAATCCATCCTTAGACACTTATTAGCTGTGTGACTTTGGGCAAGTCACTGAATGCTGTTTGCCTCAATTTCCTCATCTGTAAAATGATCTGGAGAAGGAAAAAGCAAACCACACCAGTATCTTTGCCAAACTCCCAATGGGTTTATTATCTATCTATCAATCTATCTATCTATCTATCTATCTATCTATCTATCTATCTATTTATCTAGATAAAAGTTATAAATTATAAATTAAATTAACATGTTATATGTGCATGTTATTAAATTAACATATTATATGTGCATATATATATGAAAAGGAAAAGAATATATACTTGCATACATATATACATACATATAAACATACATATATATGTATTTATCTTACTGAGACAATCAGTAATACCATAATCAGGGAGAGCCTTGCAACCTAATTTCCTGTCCTGGGCTGTCACCCCTGGGATAAGAGTCATTTCAATGCCCAGCTGAGCTCTAGCTCTTGCTCAGATATAAGTGGCTGGGGTGAGGAAATAGACTACTCACCTTTTCCAAATATGACAATACTTCTTACAATATCCCAATGGGATTTCTTCACTGGGCAGGTAGAAAGAGTCAAATATTTCTCCTTCATTCTCTGAAAAGCCTGTTCAGCCTCCTGTGGGCAGGAAAGAGAGAAGAAGTGTCTGTATTTGAACTGGTGATTTCAGATGTAGTGATACCTCATGTTCCCACTGCTCCTTTGTTGGGTAAGTTTAGAGGACTTCAGATATAGAATCTCATTTAAACTCAAGCTATCTGATTAGTAGAGGGAACATGGGATACTGGTCCTATTAGAGATAATGCAAGGACACCGTTAAGGAGGGGCACCAGAATCCTTACATGGAGCCTCTGATCATGAGGCAAAAGCAGTCGAATCTAAGCCCACCTGCATCTCTAATGTGATGCCCTTGGTGGAGCAGCCATCAGAGTTCATGGAATTTAAATCTACAAGAGACTTAGACTTCATCTGGGCCAACTACCTGATTTTTTAAGTGAGAAGACAGAGAGAAAGTAAGAGACAGAGAGAAACAGAAGGATAGAGACAGAGAGACATTTATAAAACAGTGTGCCAGTCACCTTGCTAAATACTGGAGATACAATATAAGAAATAAAAATGGCCCCTACTTTTGATATGGTCACATTTTAATATGGGGGAGGAGAGTGACAGGTATAAGATTGCACAGGTTGTGAGCAGTAGAATGGAAAAGTGAACCTCCATCTTCTGATTCCCCCTCCAGCAGATTTTTTAAAACTACATCACTCATGAAAAAGTGAAATTCAAAGGCAGGTTTCCTTCTTTGACCAGAAGCATGCTTAGGTTGGGATGCTATTCCAGTTATCCTTTCAATTAACATTAAGTGCTGTTAGGGAGCATTGTTGTGATAGATAAGAATTGAAGTTTGGGTAAACTATGATATCTCATTGATTTCATAGTTTAAAAGGGGAATAACCCTCAAATATACACAGTTGTAATAGATAGCATTCCATAAGATTTAACGGGTTGCAGAAATCTATAAAGCGCTTTATACACATGATCAAAGTTGTGCCTTACAACACTGCTGTTTGGAAAGCATTGCACATGTTAGCCCCACTTTGCAGATGAAGAAACTAAGCAACGTGCCCATCATCACACAACTAATAAAAATCAAGAGGCAAGATCTGAAACCAGGTCTTTACTCTAGGCCAAGGATAGAGGACCTGCAACCTTCCTCACCCCTGTTCTAGGCTAACATGTAATCCATTATGGCATGCTACCTGTATGTTTACATGTTGTCTCTCTCCATAGACTGTAAACTACTTGAGAACTGGGGCTGTTTCACTGTTGCCTTTTGAATCCCAACCCATAATATCATGCCTAGTTCATTAATTAATAAATGATTATTGAATGCCTGACTAATTCTCAAAGTACTATGTAAGGTTCAAAGGGGGAGAGCATTACCAATGGGGTGAAAAGCACATATAGCCAGCCACAATATTAGTATTTGAAAATCCTCCAAAGAGACTAACTAACGTGGGACATATATTCCTCAAGATGGAAATCCTTTGTAGACAAAATTATATTTATCATGGAGCTGACACAACAGAGATGCCCATAGACAGATGTCAACCTTGTAGATGATGGCTTACAAATGGATAATGTCTTACATCATGCAGTGCAAGAGGTAATATGATATGTGGGAGATGTGTGACTTTGAAACTTCTCCAGATTATCATTAAATAATATCATCATCATCATCTTCATCATCATCTTCATCATCTTCATCATTTTCATCATTTCATCATCATCTTTATCTTCATCATCATCATTTTTACTATCATCATCTTCATCATCATTATCATCATTTTATCATCAATATAATTTTCATCATCTTCATCATCATCATCATCGATATTTTGGAAAGGAGAGAATTGGGTTCAAATCCTGACCGACACTAGCTCTATCACAATAGGTAAATCCTACCACCACTTGGAGATGATTTCATTTTCTGTAAAATGGAGGTGATAATTCTTAGTGGGAACAGTATGTTAGAGATGAAAGATGACTATATGTGGGGACACAAGATTAGGGTTTAAATCTGGCTCCGTCATTCATTACTAAGATGATGATGATGATGATTATATATTATTTTATTGATATTAACATTTTATTATTGTATTATTATTAATACTATGATTTTACCATTATTTTGTAACCTAGAGCAAGACACGACTTCTTCTTGGCCTCGTTTTCCTGGTTTGCGAAATCAAGCAGTTGGATTGGATGATCATTACAGTCCATTCTAAATCTAGACTCCTGAGAGCTTATTTGCACTGCCTACATCACAGAAGTGGTGTTGGGGAAGGGTTCTGTAAACCTTAAAGCTCTACATAAATAGGATTGAGAAATGGACCTATGATTCCCATGTGAGGAAACTTCCACTATCGAGGCAGGTCGGAACCAGTTCTGTAACTTATAGTCTTCCCTGGGGCACTGAGGAATTAAATGACTTTTCCAGGATCATACAACCAGTATCTTTCAGGGGAAAGATTGTAACTTAGGCCCTCCTGACTGTTCATAAAATTATGTAATATTTGGCACATAGAAGACATCTAATAAATGCTTACTCCCTTCCCTTCCTACCCCCCATTGTTTGTATTGCTTCTCACTATATAAATATGGAATGTTATTATTACCAAAATTTGATTTGTGCCCAGGAAGTGAAAAGTTCAAGTGGTCAGTTATATTGTTTTGGAAATGGTTCTAGACCTCTGGTTTGACTCTGAAGTCTCTTAAACTGACAGGAAGAGTAGAAACTAGAGACCTCAGAGACAGGCTTATGCCAAAGTGCCATGCACAGACTTGTGTGTGGCAAGCCACCAGGCATAAATTTCAGGTCCAGAGTAGGTTACCATGCCATTTACTGAACATAGAAATTAATAGATCAAAAGTCATTCCAGCCAGCCAATGGAATGTATCCTGTTCTTCTTAACCAGGACCACCAGACACCATACTGAGGGAGACCCAATTAGATACCTTGCTCTGAGGAGACCTTCCTCATAGATGAGAAGGTGCTATTGCCCAAAGAACCCATTCAGTACCTCTTGGTCTTGCTGGGAGTTCATGCCTCTTTGGGATATCTTTGACCTTGTCTTTTTCTTCTGCCCACAATGTTTCTGCACAATGAGAAATATGACATGCTCTTTCTTTCCAGTCCTCTCCTCTTCCTCAGTCTTATTGAGAATCTCCATTGTCATATCCATGTTGAAGAAGTCTTTAGCAACTGCTTCCATGATGCCTGGGCCAGGAGAAAATACAACCATGAGAGATTGCTGATGGCAATGCAATTCAACATTTATTAAGTGCCTACTATATACAGGGGACTGTATGAAGTATTGGGATGCAGAGACAAGAAGGAAGCAGTCCTTCCCTTACATGGAACTTACAAAAAGGGGATTCTATGTGCACACACATAAATGAAAGAGACGGGCACAGCAACTGGAGTTATGGTTTCATTAAAGTTGAGAAATCCCAGATGTGCTACCAATATAGGCTTGCAGATACTCTGAACTTAGTCTTAGGCAGTTGCCTAGAATCCTGAGAAGTTAAGGATGCTCAGGGTCACGTGGCCAGCAAAGGTCAGAGACAACACTGGAACACAGGTCTTCCTAGCTCTAAGGATGACTCTATCCACTATGTCAGACAAAAAATATGCAAAGTGATTTCAAGAGGAAGAGGGGGCTAACAGCTAGGGGAGAGGGGAATCCATTAACATTGTTTATAGGAGGTGGTGCCTAAGCTGTACTTCCTGAGGTTACAAAAATCAAAATAATAATAAAACAGAATTTATATAGTACTTTAAGGTTTTTAAATAACTTTATAAATATTATCTCATTTGATTCTTTTTTTTGTTTGTTTGTTTGTTTGTTTATTAAGCAATTGGGGTTAAGTAACTTGCTCAAGGTTACATGGCTAGTCATTTGATTTATGCGTGGGTGCTCATTTTCTGAGGCCGGATCTGATCTCGGTCATCCAAACTCCGAGGCCGCGCTCTTACTCACTGCGCCACCTAGCCGCCCCTTTAGGGCAATTGGGGTTAAGTAACTTGCCCAAGGTTACACGGCTAGGTTTTTGTTTGTGCGGATTAGGTGTCAGAGGCCGGCTCTGAACTCAGGTCCTTCTGATTCCGGGGCCGGCGCTCTATTCACTGCACCACCTAGCCGCCCCTCATTTGATTCTTACAACAGTCCTGGGAAGTAGGTGCTATTATTTTTCTTATTTTACAGTTGAGAAAACTGAAGCAGATAGAGGTTAAGTGACTTGCCCAAGGTCACCCAGCTAGTAAGTGTCTAAGGCTGGATTTTAACTTGTCTTTCAAATTCAAGGCCCAGTACTCTCTCCACCCTGTGACTTCAGTGCCTAAAGGAAATTGTATCAAATAACACTGGAAAGAAAGGAGGGAATCAGATTGGGGAGGTCTTCAAATGCCAGGACTATGATTTTCTGTATTTTTTCTCCTAGAGGCAATTTCAGAACCACTGAAGATTTTGGAAGAGGAGAGAGAAAAAGTTATACATTTTAGGAATGTAAATTTCTTTTTTTTTTTGCTTTTTGGAGGGGGGAAGGCAGGGAAATTGGGGTTAAGTGACTTGCCCAAGGTCACATGGCCAGTAAGTGTTAAGTATCTGAAGCCGGATTTGAACTCAGGTCTCCTGACTCCAGGGCTGGTACTCTATTCACTGTGCCACCTAGCTGCCCCTAGGAATGTACATTTCACAACTGTGTGGAGGCTGGATTTGAGATGAAATAATTTTTTGGGTAGAGAGACTCATTAAGAGGCCACTGCAATAGTCTAAGTTAGAGATGGTAAAGGTCCAACCCCCAAGTAAATCATGAAATAATAAAGTCACAGTTCTCCAGAGGGTCTCCAGAATTCATAATACAGACCCAGAATTCAGACCAGTCTCACCAATCAGAGGGAGTAACTGGTCAATAGACAGTCATGTACTGACTTCATGCTATAGTCAGAGCACTGTGATGGGACAGATACAAACAGGCATCGACTATATGCCCTGTTCCCACTCCTCAGAATGAGAAGACAAATCCACAAGACTGATAAATCCTCATACTCAAGGGATTGCCAGGAAAACAAGAACAAAAACAGAAACAAACCCTCTCCAAACTGCTTTGCCATTAGTTTCAGGTCTTGAACTGACACCATGTTCCTGAAGGTTTATTGAATAATGTGGTTTTTGTCTTAGACTCTATGGTTCCCCATTACTGGGTAATTCTTTGTTAATGCTTTGAATTTAAATCAATCTTACAAAGAGGCTCCAAAAATTCATATAACTATTTTTTACCATGCCTTAGAATTTTTTTTAGTAAAATAATGATGATGCTCTGGCCCAAGCTATACTTTTATCAGAATTATTATTCGCCTATAGACTAATGTCTTTCAAACTTAAAGCTGTGAATCAGGCCTAATATTCATATCCGGGCTGAATCTTGCACTTGAAGTAATGTGTTCCAAAGTTGACTTTGATGCAGAAAGAACCCTTAATCATACGGTTTTGTCAGTTGCCATCCTATTTCAGAATTTTTTAAGATTTTAAAACAAGGTATTTATCCTATCAAAACAAGAACCAAAGGCACAAAATTCAAGGACAAAGTGATCAAAATAGCTGTTTTAAAAGTTATTCCACCTTTTGACACTAGGGAAACTTTAATTAAAGGCACATTTATTTATGGAAGAGATGAGGGCAGGTAAGAGGTGGTACTTTATAAAAATCTGAGGATACCACCAAATACAGGCAGAAGGAAGCATTTCAGATATGAGCACCATCTGAGTAGAGACAGAAAAATGTATCTCTCAAGGAATATGGTTTAGCAAGGCTTTGGGAAATAATGGTTAGATTACCAAGAGATTATGGTGAGGGGCAGTTCCCAGTTTCAGAGGCACTCATAGTTTAAAAAAAAAATTATTTACTTAATTTCTAATTTATGGAATAAAACAAGCATTTCCATAACATAGTATAATAAAAAGATGATTGCATAGGAAACTGCAGATCTATTATGGACACCTTGCTATTCCTTTTAAATATATAATAAAGTTACCTAAATTTCTCCCCTCCCTTTCCCCCAAAGGTTTCAGTCCTCTAGGAATAGTCAACTCGATCCCCTACCTGGGACAATGTGGCACAGACCTCTTCTATCAGAGTAGTAGTGAAGAAGCATTGTCCCGTCTGTCCTTTTCTCCACTCGAAATGATGGTGCATTCATTGCCTAAGTAAAAAATAATAATAATAATAATAACGCATTTTCCTCCATCAGCTTAATTTGTCCAGATCACCCTTTTGAGAACCTTGTGAATCATTTAGACTTCCTGATTATACCACATAGTAGAATAATCCTAAAAGCCCTACTACTTTGGAGTATTATCATCTCTGAGAACACTCCTGTGCCCGGCTGATTTCAGGTCAGGGGGGCATCAGGAACCCTTAAATTGGTGTCTCGGTGTTCTTGGGTACAATAAGCTATAACAGTCCCTAAATTTAAAATAGAGTCTTGTTTTGGGTTCTGAGAATGAGAATAGATCTGGAAGATCTATTTTGGAAGAATATCTATCTGGAAGCGTCCTTAAGGAGAACTCATTCTGTGGCAGTCCCCTTTTCACATGGAAAATTCAGGGCTATGACAATGTTGGCAAGCGAGCATAATGAGAAAAAGTTGAATATGTTGGAAAGAGGACGATTTGGATAAATTAACACTTAAATATGGCTTAAAGGATTCTGTCTTCTTCCTAGAGAAAATTTAGGACTTGGGTTATTAAAAATGTCTAACAATAGGACAAATTGTAATTAGACCAAAGGAAAAATATATACATACACATATACATATATATATATAAACACACATAGATAGATATAGATAGATAGATAGATAGATAGATAGATAGATAAAAAAAGATGGATATATAGATAGATGAGTTTCTAAGGGAAGCTATTTAATCTTTGTTGAAAAGCACAGAACTGAAAAAAGACCTTTAAACAAATCTAGCTCACAAAATATTCCTATCCATTGATCCAGAGACCACCACATGTATGTAGTAAGGAGGACAAAGGTAGCAAGAAAGGTCCAACCTCTGTGAAGATGATTGCCAGATTTATATGCCCATCCCTAGTGTTTTTGCTGAGCTATGCTCAAACATTTCCAAGTGCCTCTTGGACACCCTAAAATGGATGTCCTATAGGCATCTCAAACTTAATATGTTCGAAATAGACATGTCAATAGAACAATTAGGCAGAAGTCATTTTCTGTCCCCTAACCAATAATTCCCCTCTTCTGAGCATCCTTATTACTGCAGAGGAAACCACGATGCTCCAGGCACCCAGGCTTACAATCTCACTGCCATTCTTGACTCTTTACTTACATTCAGATTAAGTCAATGAACATTTATTAAGTACCTACTGTGTGTCAGGTACTATGCTAAGTGTTAGGGATACAGAGTAAGATAAAGATAGTTCCTCCCCTCAAGGAGCTCACAATCAAATGGGGAAGACAACAAGCAAACAACTGTGTACAGACAAGATATAGGCAGGATACGTGTGAGATAATCTTAGAGGGATTACACTAGCATGAAGGTTGATAGGGAAAATTATTTTTGCACAAGGTAGCATTTTATTCAGGAGCTGAAAGAAATCAAAGAAACCAAGAGATGGAGATGAGGAAGGAAAGAATTCCAGGCACATTGTTTGGAGGACAGGCATCAGGAAATGGCCTGTGTTGTATGGAGAACAGCAAGGAAGCCAGCATCATTGGATTGTAGAGTATGTGGAAAGGAGTAAAGATATAGGAAGACTAGGAATGTAGGAAGGGCTAGGTTATTAAGGGCTTCAAAAACCAAACATAGGATTTGAGATTTTATTCTGGAGGCAACATGGAATCACTGGAATTTATTAATTTTGTTGTTCAATCACTTCTGACTCTTTGACCCCATTTGGGGTTTTCTTGGCAAAGATACTGTAAAGGTTTGCCATTTCCTTCTCATTTTAAGGATGAGGAAGCTGAAGCAAACAGGGTTAAGTGACTTGTCCAGGGTCACACAGCTAGTTTAGTGTCACAGGTCAGATTTGAACTCAGGAAAAGAAATTAGGTAGATCTATTTCCAGGTCAGTGGTTTTTCCCATGATATATTTAACATTGCCTTTTATTCTTTCATTTGTTTGGATCTGTTTAACAGCATTTTGGTTTCTCATAAAGTCACTAGCTTCCATTTGCTCCAATCTAATTCTGAAGGAGTGATTCTCTTCAGTGAGCTTTTGACATTCTTTTTCCATCTGGCAGATTCAGCTTTTTAAGACATTCTTCTCCTCATTGCCTTTTTGAGCCTCTTTTGCCATTTGAGTTATTCTATTTTTAAGGTATTATTTTCCTAAGTCAGGCTGTTAACTCTCCTTTCATAATTTTCTTGTATTGTTTTCATTTCTCTTCCTAATTTTTCCTCCACTTCTCTTATCTGCTTCTTAAGGTCCTCTATGGCCTGTAACCAGCTCATATTTTCACTTGAAGCTTTTAGTGCAAGAGTTCTGACTTCATTGTCTTCCTCCTGTTCCATGCTTTGATCCTTTTGGTCCCCAAAATAGGAGTCTAATATTGGATTCTTCTGTTTGTTTTGCTTCCTTTGCCTGGACATGTTGACACTCAATTACTTGACTTTTGGGCTTTTTGCCACAGTAGGACTCTGCCACCACCAGACAGGGGAGCTTCATTCCAAACACTGGGGTTTTCTCAGCTGCCAAAGGTATTAGTTGGGCGCCCTCTCTGAAGCCTCCACATGATCTGGCAAGCTGGTCACACACCCCAGGACTTCCACACTAGACTGCAATCCAGATCCAAGCAGGTTAAAGCAAGAGCGATTACCCCTCAGACTGGCCACTTGGTCCCCCTACAATCTGCAGGCCAGGGCCTGAAGCTGCCATGTGTGGCTGCAGCACCTCAGCCACTCTCCCTCTGGGGGCAAAAGCCTACTCACTCCCAGCTACTGGATCCCAAAGTTCACATTGCACTGACCTCTCACTTTGTCCTTAGCATCTATGTGTTGATAATTCTGGAAACAGCCACAGCTGCTGGTGATCTGGAGTCCCTCCAGAAGACTGCTGGTCAGACCCACTCTGGGGCTAAAACCTCCATCTCACACAGTGCTGGGCTTGGCCCCTAGAGAACTGCACTGGCTGATTCCTGCCAGCCTTCCAGACTGTCCTCAGCAGGAGGTTAGCTTCTCTGTTTTATTTTGTGGGTTCTGTAGCTCCAGAGTTTGTTCAGAGTCCCCTTTCACATGAATTGGGAGGTGGAAGCTGGAGCCCTGAAGAAGTCCTGTTTCTACTCCTCTGTCTTGACTCTGCCCCCTACAAATAATTTCTTATTTAAGACTTACAACAATCCTGTGAGATAAGTGCTATTATCATCCCTATTTAAAGTTGAGGAAATTGAGACAGAGACAGAGATTAAGTGACTTGCCCAGGGTCATGACATTAGTAACTGACTGAGGATGATTTGATCTTAGTTATTTATCATTCACGTCCAATGCCCTATCCACCTAGCTGATTCAGAGCTTGCTTTCCATAAAGTGCCTATGATATGGATAACACTGGGTGTAAACACCAATGTACCACCATTCTCTCAGGAAATGAAGAAAGCAATACTCTTTCCTGACTTCATTCATATTAGCAACTTAGTTGTGTGTAATCTCTGTTTGGGGACTGACAAAAAGACAGGCTCAGTATGAGAAAAACAAACTGAAATGAAGCCTTATCTGAACGAAAGTTTTGATTTCATAGTCCCCTCCATTTTGCCTTTTGAAATATAGTTCTTTCTTCTTCAAAACATGAGGAAACTAGGCAATTGCAGACCCAGTGATCTTTAAAAACATAAATGAACTCCAAAAGGAAAGGTCCCAATAGGGAAATTAGTTTCTTAACAGCTCAGTCAGTAAACCTGTTAGTTAATCAGAGTTGGATGACTTCCTACACTGGCTAATGGTCCTGTTAGTTTTTCTTGCCTTTTTTCTGGCTACTCAACCCACCTGTCATCCACTTCCAGGTCAGTATCCCTAAAGAGAGGATCCAAAGTCCCTCTCAAACCTGACTACACTCTTGACTTTGTTCCCTTGGTAGGTTTAATTACAAATCCAAACCAGTTCTAGGGGGAGAGATTTTTCTTTCGCCAGAAATTCACCTTCCTCCAGTTTTCCCTTTTGAAATTTTGATGTCCAGCTATAAAAAGACCTTAATTATTTTCTATTCTTTACCAACCTAATAAAGACCAATAAATCATTGATGTGATTTATTGACAAGGTGACAGCAGGAGGAGGGCAGGGAGCTTATCCTGTGCAGATGTATTCTGGCCAGTCATCAAGAAGGTGGTAGTTAAGAGACACAAACTCAAAACTATACCTGATAAGAGAGAGCAAGGTAACTGTGGAGGGCATCTAAGTTTTCGATAAATTCCATCAAATTTCCTCCCAGAGTGCGTAACATCCTGTCATAGCCAGACATCTTGCAGAACTTAAAAAAATATTCTCCAAACATCTTCAGAATAGTTTCCATGGAGACACCTGAGTGGGCAAAAGCACAAACCAAGTTATCACTGAGTACTGTGGACATTATTGGGCTAGTCCATTTTCAGTGAGGGTCTGATGTACTACTTAAAACCTATATTTTGACTTTCCTGGGAGGAATGTTTGTGTCCTTGGGGAAGGGAGATATTTTATGGGTTCTATTTTGTAATTCATTATTCTAGGAGAGTGGTCCTGATTATAGAAGAAACGTTGCCAGCATAATCCTATTTTTCCAAAAACATTTAATTTTCTATCATTCTGAACTTGATAAACACCAACCAACACAAACATTTCCATATGCAAAGAACAAAAAAAGGGTATTGTTTATGAAACCATTACATCTTCACCACACACAGATTGTTTTTTTTTAAGTATGTGCTAAATTCAGCACATTAGTTCCTAAACTGCCTTTCTTGTCTCAACTTTCCACTAAATCTCCTTTTTTCTTCTGTACATTTAAAAATGTTTCTTTCTTCTCTTTCTTTTTTTTTTGCTCTGCATCACTACCACTATAGTCCTCCTCTTAAAATCCCCTCCCTTCTAACAATTCTAGGTATTAAGCATGTTCAAAAGTATCTGTCTCATTTTTCACCTCCACTCCATCATCCATCTCTTTGTCAATTTCTGGGAAACGTGTTTCTTCAGTGGTCCTCTGGGGTCAGTGCCAGTCATTGCATTGACCTAGACATATAATTATTAGGCATATCCTCAGAGATGAAAAAAAGAGTTAAAAGAACCATATATACAAAAATATTTATAGCAACACTTTTCATCATAACAAAGAATTAGTAACTAAAGAGGTGTCCCAAATTTGGGAATGGTTGAAGAAGTTATCTTGAATGAATGGAGTGAAATGTTATTACAATATAAGAAATTACAAAAGGGTTGGATTCCAGGAAACCTAGAAAGATTTGTATGAATTGATTTCAAACTTAAATGAACAGAACTAGGAAAATGATATTTTACAATGACTACAACAATGTAAAGAAAAGCAACTTCAAAAGACTTAAGAACTCTATTCAATGAAATAACCAATCATGACTCTAGAGGACTGATGGTAAAGAATGCTTCACACAAAGAGATTATGTACTTAAGATGCAAAATGAGATATATTTTTCAAGATGGATAATGCAGGAGTTTCTTTACTTGACTGTATACATTTATTACAAAGGTTTTCTATTTTCTTTTATTGTTTGTTGGTGGGTGAAGTGGAAGGGAGAGAAAATAAATGTTAGTCAATTTTTTTAAATTATAATTTTAAAAAATATATCAGTTTAGTGAGGTTTTTAGGCATAGTTCCAAATTGCTTCCCAGAATGGCTGGAAATAAATATATTCTCAGAACCTTAATCTCTCTGTGGGTCAGAAAAAATGATAGAAGGTCTATAGGTAGTTTTATTCTATTTTAATGGTGGGAAAAACCAAAAGGGTGAGGGAAAGGGGAATATGCTGGGGAAGAAAGGAAGAAGAAGAGGGAAAACAATATTACATAAATAAGATGATGTGAGTATAGTCCCAAGGGGTAGGTGGAACAGGCATATCATGAAACTCACTTTCATCTGATAAAGGAAGGATGGAGGATAAAGGAAGATTGAATACAATTCTCTCTCTCTCTCTCTCTCTCTCTCTCTCTTTCTCTCTCTCTCCACACACACACACACACACACACACACACACACACACAAGATTGTGATTTCAGATAAGGCTATGATAAATATAAACAAAATAAGATGAGATAAGCAGAGAAATTGTATCATGTTTAAAGGTTATAGATAACAAATCAATATCATTACTTTCTGTGTGTGAATACCTAATAGCATAGCATCTAAATATTTAAAGAAAAAGTTAATCATTGGAGGGAGAAATAGTATAACTGCAATAATGGAAGACTTTAATGTAATATCTTTCAGGCCTAGACAAATCTAACCAAAATATCAACAAGAAAGAAGTTAGCGGGAAGCTAGGTGGCGCAGTGGGTAGAGCGTCGGCCCTGGAGTAAGAAGGACCTGAGTTTGGATCCAACCTCAGATACTTAACGCACACACAAACAAAAACCTAGCCGTGTGACCTTGGGCAAGTTACTTAACCCCAATTGCCCTCCAAAAAAGCAAAAAAAAAAAAACAAGAAAGAAGTTAGGGACCTTGATAGAACTATAGAAAAATAAGAGATGATAGATCTCTGGCAATTATTGAATGGGCAAAGAAATAAATTTATGTACTCTTAACTGTATATCGTACCCTTCCTTACAAAAACTTACCATGTATTGGGGCACAAAGACCTTGCAAAAATGCAAAAAAACAGAAATATTGAACATATCAATTGCAAGGTAATGAAAAATTGTATTCTATAAAGGGTCCTTAAAGAATTTTAATAAAATTGAAAGCAAAAGAGACCATTGATTTGATAAATGAAGCTAGGAACTGTTTTTTAAAAACTAATGAAATAAACAAACACAATCTGATTTTTAGAAGAGAGAGAAAAACCAAGTTGTCTATATTAAAAATTAAAAGGAAAACTTCCACCAATTCAAGATGAAATAAAGGAAATTATCAGAAATTAATTTACCCAATTGACAAGTTAATTAGCTGAACAAATAAAGTGCATAACATAGAAGCAGACACAGTAGCATAATATTTGATAAACCACAAGACCCTAAATATTGGAGGAAAGATTCACTATTTGACAAAAAATTTGCTGGGAAAACTGGATACTCTAGTATATCTAGTACAGTTGCCAATGTGATTTTCCTAAATTGCAGGTTCCACCTGATATAGAGAGAAAGCGGGGTGGGGGTGGGGGGCTAAAATTCAACAGCTCCTTATCACCTCCAGGACTAAATATAAAATTCTATGTCTGGCATTCAAAGCCTTTCATAATCTAGCCCCACTCCTCCCTTTCCCATTTTCTTATATCTTACACCCCCTACCTACTCTTTGTTCCAGTGACACTTGGCCTCCTTGCTGTTCCTTGAATAAGATGCTCCATTGTCCTACCCCCAGGTGTGTTCACTGGCTATCCCTTAAGTGTGGAATGCTCTTCCATCTCATCTCTGTCTCTTGGCTCCCTTTACTTCCTTCAAGTCCCAGCTGAAATTCCACCTTCTATAGGAAGTGAATCCCTCTTCATTCTAGTATCTTCTCTCTGTCAGTTATTTCTTATCTATCTCATATATAGCTTTTTGGGTAAATAGTTGTTTGCATGTCATCTCCTTGCACTAGACTATGAGTTCCTTGAGGTCAAGGACAGTCTTTTGCCTTTCTTTCTATTCCCAGCACTTAGTGCAGTGACACATAGTAGGCACTTAATAAATGTTTATTGATTGCTTGACTAACCACCATGATAAAAATTACTATAAATACTTTTACATATATAAATCCTTCTCCTTTTTTCTTTGATTTCTTTGGGGTATAGTTCTAGTAATCGTATAACAAGAGTGCTTTGTGATATCTTTCTCTTATTATGTAATGGCTAACCAAATGGTGGTATATGAATATAATGGAATACTATTTTGCTATAAGAAATAATGAAATGGTCAATTTCAGAGGAAACTAGGGAAACCACTGTGAACTGGTACTGAGCTAAGTGAACAGAACTGGGAGAACAATTTATATAATCATAACAACACTAGAGAAAAATAATTTTGAAAGACTTCAGAATTCTGATAAGTGAAGTGCTAAACCACAAGTCCAAGAGAATGATAATTGAGACACGTCCCTCACCTGACAGACAAGTGATGAATTTAAGATGTAGTAGGAGATATATTTTCAAATATGATCAGTGTGGGTATTTGTTTTGCTCAACTATGCATCTATACATTGAAGGCAGGGGAGGATAGTGGGAGGGGCAAAGAAATTTTCAAAAGAAAAAAAAATAGCAATAAATATTTATGCTATGATGCACAACATTAATTTCAATATAATTTATTGTGTGGTGGCATTGCTCTGAATTAGAATCCAGGTACTGAGCCATAATACCAAAGAGGGATGATGAAAATCTACTCTTTGGTATTATGGTTCAGTACTTGAATCTTAGATATCAGAAATTTATTAGAGAAATGTTTTTATTAAAGAAATTGAGAGAGCTATAAAAGAATTTATTAGAGAAACAACAAATATTTTTATTCATTATTTTTCCCCATTTAATTTTAATTGCATTGGGGTTTGTGTGTGTATGTGTATGCAAAAGCTTTTCAATATTATATAATACAAATTGTGCATTTTATCTCCTCTGATCCTCTCTATCCTTTGTATGGTCATGAACTCTTCCCCTATTGTTAGCTGTGAAAGATGCCTCATTTCTTGCTCTATTAATTTGTTTATTTTGCTATCTTTTATATCAAAGTCATATATCACTTTGGATCTTATTGTACCATATGGTGTGAGATAGTGGTATAGATCTACTTTCTTCCAAACTATTTGTCAGTTTTTCCAGCAAATTGAATTGAGTAGTTAGGATCTTTAGCTTTTTTTTTTTCTTTTTGGAGGGGGTAAGGTAGGCAGTTGGGGTTAAGTGACTTGCCCAAGGTAACACGGCTAGTTTTGTGTTGTGTCTGATTCCAGATTTGAACTCAGGTCCTCCTGATTCCAGGGCTCTATTCATTGCACCACCTAGGCGCTCAGGGTCTTTAACTTTAATAAACACTATGCTATTATGTTCATTTTTCCCTCATCTGTCCCATTTATTAGTTTTTCTATTGTTTGATCAATATCCAACAATTTTGATGATTACTGCTTTTGAATAGAATTTGAGATCTAGTACTAGCCTTGCCCCACTCCATCCCCAGAACATCTCCATTAGGTCACCACTCTAGGCTTCTGGCAATCCCAGGGCTTTCTGCTCGTGGTGCTGCTATAAACATCTAACGAGTTGACCTGGGCTCTGCTGGTTTCGGGCTTTTTGTGAAGTCCTAATTTATATGTATAAGTTTACTGATGTATCTCTTTGAATTTCTTGATCATTAACCCTTTTAAATCATTGCTAGAGTTAGTATATAAGATTCAAAAAAAATTTAGGGACTAATTTATTAAATGTCACTTTCAGAAGTGAAAGTTAACAAGGGTCTATAGATATAGATATGCATACACATATATATGTATATGTATATATGTATATGTGTACATATATAAATGTCTGTTTTTAGACACATGAGAAAATTTTCTTAGGTTGGAAACGCCTTAAAAGATGTTTTGTAAATGTGTGACTGATGATTCTGGAGTGATTCCTAAAATCCCATTGGAAAGATCCACATTAAAATGTAATAAAATATCAGATAAACTGTAATCTATGATTTCATTGGTACCATACAATAAATAAGCTGGCCCCTTGTCTACATCTGGTAACCCAAAGGCGACTCTGGGAATCCCAAGGATAGCCCTAGATCTATTGACCTGGGCAGTGAGAAGGATCAAACTAGAGGGACTTGACTGAGGCTGGCTGGGTGGGCTCACCGCACCTTGGGTTCCAAGACACTTTAGGTTGGAGTCAGGTGTACCACAGCCGTTTCCTCCTCACCAAAGAAGTCCCCTAGATTTCTTTTTGGGAGGATGCAGAGCCAACACAGATCAGAAGGAAACCCTTTACATGGTCCTCACCAGGGAAAATCCCAAACCTAGACCCTCAAGAGGTTTAACCTCCCTAGCTAGTTGGTGAGGGTTGCAGCATAGTCAAGCCTTCCTTATTCAATAAATTTGGCCATGGCGCCCCCTACTGGCTTGTTCCATCCAGCAGAAAGCCATTGATCATGTATCGGGCCCCCATTTCTTAGCTCTTAGCTCTAAAAGGGAGGCATCCAAATAGTCAGTCCATTTTTGTCAGAGGTGAGTTACATTTTCTAAAAAATACTAGTCAAATATTACAAACAAAAACAGTCAATGTAGGGAAGATATGAAGGGAAAGCAATCACCTCAATTCCTATTTGGCTGTTGGAGGCTCAGGCAGACGCAGACAGGAGTCTAGTAGTTCTCCTATGCTACCTGACGACACTCCTAGGAGAACTGAATGGGCTTATATTAAATTCCTATCCAAATCCCAGTCAGTGCTTATGAGTCCCTGGATGGGAGAACTTTTGAGAAGTGGTTTGTTCCTTCCTTCCTCCCTTTCCCCACCCCTCCTTCCTTCCCTCTGTCCCCAGCTTGTCCAGGCTGAGAGAAAACAGCTGTGCTTTCTGCTGGACCGTGCTGCTCTGAACAGGTGCACCTCATTACCTGCCAAGGAAAGCATATAGAAGGAGGGAGGCCTCCCAGGCTCCCTAGGACCTGTCTCATGAGGTGTTTTCTGACTGGAAGCCAAGCTAGTTTAAAGCAACAAAGATGGTCTGTGAATATAGAACTTTTTGCTTGGTTTTTCCACCTAAAATTCTATTTGTCATTCAGTCATTTCAGTCATGTGTGACTCTTTGTGACCCCATTTAAGGTTTTCTTGGTAAAGATACTCTAGTGGTTTGCCATTTCCATCTGCAGCTCATTTTACAGATGAAGAGACTGAGGTTTCTTTTTGATTCCACTATTTCTGGCAGTGATCTCACCATTTAGGTAATCTTCCATCTTCAAAACCTTTGTTTTGACTTTTCTCCTATACCTCTAAAATCCACCAGTTACCAAATCCTGTCTCATGTACCTCTTTGTCAATGAACAGGACTCCCCTCTGCCCTGGGACTCCCCATGGCAAATCACAACTCCCCTACAATTTAATAGATGTTCTTCAAGACTGACCATGACCAAAAAAGGGGAAATTAACATTCTGTAGCCAATGTGGCCATGAGCATCTCTCAGTAGTCTGGTCCTCAGATGACTGTCATACAGTCTATCACTGGAACCAAACTTGAAGCCTTCCAAGTTGAAGGTCTGTCAGAGGAGAAAAAAGACTTTAGGGGGGTTTAGGAAGAAAAGGGGGGCTTTAAGGATGGAAGTAGTTGTTTCAACTGAAGGATTAGAAAAGACCTCATGAGTTTAACCTTAAAGGAAAAGGATTCCAAAGGTCAAAAAATTAGGAGTGAGTATATTCCAAGGATGGGAGAATCAACAACATCAGAGAATGGTGAAAAATCACATTTCACTGAAATTTAGATTCTGTGAACTATGATAGCAGAAAGTGATACTAGAAAGATAGGGGCTAGAATCAATGTTAAAGGTCTTTTGCTAGGCTTTGGAGTTTGTATTTTTTCTACAGGTAAAAGGGAGATAGTGAAGGCTTTTGCTGTCTAGATAGGGGAATGATACAGTTAAAGCTTCACATTAGGAAGATTATCTTAGCAGCTGTGTGGAGGGAGGATGGATTAGAGAGTTGAGAAAATGGAAATAGGGACACCATTTAGAAGGTTATTATAAAAACCTAGGGGTCTAGTGATGAAGGCCTGAATTAGTGTTATAAATATGAAAACAGGGAGAAGAGAAAGATATTGATGGGGGGATACTGATGTGGTAGAACCAAGAGGAAATTGAAACTAAATAGATATGGTAGATGAGAGATGGGATGGTGCTGATATTTCAAGCCTGAATGACTGGGAAAACAAAAATGTTATGAATGGAAATAGGAAAATTTGGAGGAGGGAAGGGTTTAAGAGGGAATGATCAGTTCAGTTTGGGAC
The DNA here is from genome assembly GCA_011680675.1 of Gymnobelideus leadbeateri. NCBI lineage: Eukaryota > Metazoa > Chordata > Mammalia > Diprotodontia > Petauridae > Gymnobelideus > Gymnobelideus leadbeateri. Next base: position 427,165 of record WOXC01008645.1, on the reverse strand, counting down.
ATGATGAGTTTGACATTCTATCAGACTATATGGCAAGTAGAGATGACTAGTACATAGTTGGAGGTACAGGCTTGGAAGATAGGGGACTGATATGGAAGTCATCTATGTAGAGATGGTGATTGAAGGTATGAGAATGAAAGATCCCCATGGAAAAGAGTTTAGAAAGTGAAGAGGAAAGAATTGACATCTAGAGAAAAAACTGATAGAGTATGAATAGAATGCTTTTGATATGTGTTTATGTATCTAATGGTAGACATCTCTAGGGTAAAAGGTGGGGAGGGAAGAAAAAAAGAAAAAAAAGAAATTTACATGATAACTTTCTTATATATTTAAAAGGAATAGCAAGTTTTATATAATAGATTTGCAGTTTCATATGCAATCATCTTTTTAAAATTATACCATTTTTAAAATGCTTGCTTTATTCCATAAATTAAAAATAAAATAAATAAGTTTTTTAATTACAAAAAAGAAAGTGGAGGACCTGGACAGATACTGTGGGAATATCCAAACTTGGGAGCAGTAGGTGTACCAAAAAACATTAAGGAAGGTTGAAAAGGATCAACCAGAGGTAGAAGAAAAACCACATGAGGAAAAAAAAAGAAAAAAATGAAGGGCAAAGGAGGAGAGAATATCAAGAAGGAGGCTGTGAAGTGTCAAATACTTAATTACCAATGTTGCAAAATAACAGAGCAAATAGAATAGGGGGTGATGTGGACAGTGTCAAGGACACAAGAGGAGAGGTTAACCTTGGCAAAGTTGTCTATCATTGCCTGGGGAGGTTCTGGGATATGGAAAATAGGAGGAAAGGGACCTTGGTCTTCTTGGCCAAGAAGATGAACCCTGCCTTTTATAGACAAGATTCTCTGGGGAATGAAGGAAAATCAGAAGTTAATATTTACACTGTGAGATTATCTCAACACTTTAAAGGATCTGTTATTTCATTAGTTTGGAATAACAACCCATTTTCCCCTTAATTTATCTATAATCTAGTCAATAGGTCTTAAACTCATTGTGAATACTGACTATTTTTTAAAAATAGTCCTTAGCACCTAGCACACGGCTTAGCACATGGTAGGCACTTAAATACTTATTCATTATTTGGAGAGTTGTAATCTGAAAGAGGCAACTTGCCTACAGTCAAGCAGATAGTATCTGCCAGAGTCTGGATCTGAACCCAAGATGCATTGACTTCAAGTTTCAACTCTATGTGCTATGCCACAATGTTGGACATGGCATCAGACACATCTAGGTCCAAATCTCACCTTTAACACCTAGATGTATGACCATAGGCAAGTCACTTAACTCTAAGTCACAGGCAACTTAAAAGTTACGAAAACAGAACTCTGAGTAGGAAGCCATGGCTTTGGTGAGTTAGAGAGATGAAGTCTGGAGGAAGTTTAGTTGTGTCTTTTGGAAATAAAAGAATGTAAGTTTTCATTTTGACCACTGTTAGTATGTTGGGCCACTTTGCATGGAAACATGTCATCTTTGGGAACATACAGCAAGCATTTTTGCCACATGTTTTGCCTCTTTGGACAACTGAGGGGCACTTGAAAATTCCCAAAGGCAGAAGGAAAATTTTTATAAATTGGAAGTGACAACAAGTTGGCTAACTTTTTGTCCTTTGCTCTTGAGAGAAACGTCTTGTCTGCCATGTGGGTTGCAAGGAGCATAAAGTTGTGCCTGAGGCTTTCTGCCTATCCTATGGGCAAGCAGCAATTAATTTTGAGAATTGGATTCCTGGGTTGCCATGTGAGTGACAGTGATAAAGGAACCACTGCAATTTGGCTAAGACTTTGGTATTGGAGATTGTCAGGCATTAGAGGCTGTCATAGTCAGAGGCTGCATCTGTTGTGACTGAGACTCGTGAGTCTAGACCAGTACTCTGGAGGTGATACCAATGTAGGAGAAGACACAAGAACCAGAGTTCAAAGAGATCCTAGGTGATGGAAATGACCAGTCCTCTATGGGCAAAGTCTGGTGGATTGGTGAGCCATTTGTGGGGAGACTAAGCACCACTCTTTGGCTTTTCCTGTCCTCCCTTCATTGCGTGCAGCTCAAGTCCCAGACAAACACACCTTTCTTCCTTGTTTTCTATTTACAATCTCTAAGTGAGTGCAGTTCAGAAATTTCCCAGGTGTACCCAAAGAACAAGGAAGGTACTGGCAGGAGTTTCAGAAAAGAGTTGAGGCAAAGCATTCCATGTGGAAGTGCTTAATATTTTCCTTTCGTTTCTGCTAGGTTCAGTCAACCAACAAGTATCTCTTAAGTGCTGTCTACCAGGTTCTAGGGATTCAAAAACAAATACACAACAGTCCCTGAATTCAAGGAGCTTTACATGACCACTTTATGTTGATTACCAAGTACTGTGAGTTTAGGGGTAGGTGGGGACTGGATAATTCAATAGCAGAAGAAAATTCCAGAGGGATGAAGTGGGGAGGAGTCATTGATTCCCTGTTTGTTTTTAAATATTTTGAGCAACTTTTCAAATCATTCTCTAAATAAGTTCAGAACCTGAACAGCGTAGATTTTAAACTACTCTGCATGGGGGCTCAGAACCATGAAGTATACTGTTTTAGAGGCCACAATAAAGTATATTGTTTTAGAGAGCCTTCAATGAGTCCTCTGAGCTAGTGACTTGAGTAGAACTCCACCTGGTGAAGAACCGAGATATATTCTCCCACTAGATGATTAACAGTGGCCTACTTTAGATTTAAAGAAAGCCTTTTTTAGGTTTAAGGAAGAGAGCATATAGATCATTAGGGCTGCTTACACTAATACAGTGTCCCAGGGGTCATATAGTTTATATACAAAGTACCAAGTGTCATAAATGATATTGCCAAGTCTTTCCTAATTTTATTCATCTGTGCAAACTTAGGAAAGCTTCCTTAGACTTGCTAACGTTATCTTTGGTTTTGTTGTCCTTGAGACTATCTTGTCAGAACTAGAAGGGCAGAACCTCATTCATAGGATGGATCCCACTGCTAGTCTCCACAAACATTTTGACTTGCTCCATTCCTGACCAGGGCCAGTTTGCCCCTCATTAGGCAGCCTGATGGCTCCTTGGTTGCCAGAGGCTCACCATATTGACATTGGACTCTATAAGCAGTAGTCCCACCGAAGCTAAAAATTCCAGAGCTCTAGAGATCTATCAGCCTCAGCTTCTCTGGTAGCAGCATTTACAGGAATGATGCACCATGCCAGGGTGCTAATGTTATCTTACAATTAAGACAAAAACTTCAAGAACCAGACGTCATTTGCCTGACAAAGATTTCCTTGACCCTTCTAACTATCTTACTGGGCACTCATATCAGAGGGCATGTCTACTGCCAGCCAAGCATGCTGGATTCATCCACAAACACAGATTCCCATGGAAATGGAATCCAAATAGCCCAGTTGTTTTCTTTTAGGATATGTTCATACTATCATTTCTCCAGTTCCAATGAAAGAATTAACTAGATGGTTCATTGCTATTTGTTCCCTCTGACAGTTGTCATTTCCCATACAGAAATGGTTAGGTTTATTGCCTGAAAACACTTAACTATTAGATTCTTAGCAGTTATAATATGGATTGCCATAGCTATGGCAAATTACTGTGTGTGTGAGCGTATGTGTGTGTGTGTGTATACGCATGTTTTGTATGTATTTTACCACTTCAGTTCACTAATAACCTACTTATGTGCTAAGTAGGCATTTATTCATATACAGAATAATTACTTATGAAATGCTCAAAGTGCCATCTGGTCCTGTCTTGAACTATGCTAATCAGAAAGCATCCTGTTGCAGTGGCCTTGAAAAACCTCAACAGCTGCTTAAAAGTAGTAGATTTAGGTCCAAGAGCTTTTTTTTGTACCAGCAGAGAAGACAATGCAACTTAATTGTAATAATAATGATCCTTATAGCAGCTCTCTCTGTTGATCTTAATATTCTTTATAGTTAAGTGCATTGTAAATGGGTTTGAGAAGCCCAGAAATCAGATCTGTTTGATATTCATCTATCCTTTTTGTGGGGTTTAAATCTTTGAAAAAAAAAAGACACATATAGACTGCTTTACATACACCATTCACGACAACTCTATGAGAACAGTGGAATGCAATTCATAATCCATCTCTGATTTAATAATTAATCCTGAGAAGTTATCAGAAGTACATAGAGGTTAAGAAACTTGCTACAGTTAATAAGAGTCAGAAGAAGAATTTGTACCTAGGCCTTCCTGACTCCAAACCTAGTACTCCATCTATCATTCCTCCATTTGTAGATGAGGTCATTGAGCCCCAGGGAAATGATGGGATGTGCAAGTGGTCACGTGGGCTATTTAAGTGTGAAAGATAGGATTTAAACCCAGAACTCAACAGACTCCAGCTTTAGCAGTTTTCCACTATACAATATTACAATTTTCTTGAATCTTGGTCACTTTAAGATCAGTGGAAAGCAAGAGTTTGCTTAAGTTTTACAGAAATCAATACTAGACAGCCAAAACAGTGAAATAGCAGTTGTATCTCCTGGTAGACAGCTGTGAACAGAAGCTAGGTCTTCTCCTAGTTTAATGATCTGCCCCCTAAAGCCTCCTGCTTCAATAATCCTCTCTAATAAAAGTGGTCTCAAAGATGTCACCACTCAGGTTGAGCCCTGATTTTTATTCTCCAAGCTCTATTAAAATCCCTTTTTTCCCCCATCTATGTTCAATTGTGGTTATCTCCCAAATCCCTATTTCACACTTAATGATTTTTATCCCAGACATAAAACCTTTATTTCAGGATTATGAACTTTTATTCTAGATAAGAACAAAGATCACATCTTTAGTACTAACTACAGCAATTTTTTTAAAACCTTAGAAATTTGGAACCTCCCTTCTATTACCACCAGCTCCCCACCTGGGAATGATTCCTCTTTCCTCAAATCTCTCAGGCTGCTTTTAACTCTTCCATGCATTTAATTATTATATCTTATATTATAATTATTTGTGCACATATCTTATCCCTCCTTCTTTCTAACCTCTCTAACAGCTGGGACAATGTAGGTTTCATTAAAAAAAAAAAAAACATTGTCAGCACATGGTGCCATAACCTACATATATCTTTGGTTTACACATAGTTAACAAGCAATCAATGACAGGAAGTTGATGCCAGGGCATCAACACACCTTAATTTAAGCAAGTAGGAGAGATCTTTCCACCTGAGTTGTATTATCTTTTTCCCTTTCCCTTACCTATTCATCCAGATGTAAGAGCTGAAGAGGTTTTTCGGTGAAAAAACTGCAAGGAATGGGGCCTCTGAATCCCAGAGTGCATTGGTAGTTATTAGGTAAATAACACAAGGATAAAGACCAGGGATAGTCTAATCTTCAGAGATGAAAATCTGAAGTATACAGAAAACTCACCATAAACTAGACTGAGGTCACTTCTGGAAACCCAAACCCTGTGACCAGCAAGCTTAGTCCAAATAAAAGATTAAGCCTGTGAGCATTAACTATCTTTTCTTTTGTGATCTAATAAGCTTGGTGCCTAGAACAAAGATCTGCTGGGGCACAGAAAATTCCTCTAAACAAGATGCTGGTAAGGAAGAAAAAGGCTACTTTATTAAGGAAAAAACAAAATAAAGCTGACAAAGATTACCTCTCCCACATCCTCAGTTTGAACTGTTGCTTATCTTAAGGCTGAAAGAATGGCAACTGCTTTTCTAAGAACTATAAAACCCTCTGGCTTTTTTTTTAAAAAGCAATTGGGGTTAAGTAACTCGCCCAAAGTTACACGGCCAATTTTTTTGTGTGTGGGTGTTAAGTATCTGAGGCTGGAACTGATCCTGGGTCCTCTTGACTCCAGGGGTGGCACTCTTACTGCGCCACCTAGCCGCCCCAACCCTCTGGCTTTTGAATGAAAAGAGCATGGCAAAGGCCACTCTTCTTATGAGGAAACTATAGTGCTATATAGGCAAGGATTTCAATTGATGGCAGAAACTGAAGAAACAGAGGAAAGCTCCATATCCCCGTACCCAGTGGGACTGTATTTGGAAGCCTCCAGAAGCGGCCACACTTTCTGGAAGAGACCACTGAGTTGCAGAACCAGCCAGAGAAGCATCATGACATCAGTAGAAGACATCAGTGGCTCCATAGCAGTGGAAGCATGAGTTGAATTTCACGAATGTGCCCTGGCCACAGCTGACCCCTGTATGTGTGCTCTTCCATGTGGATAGCCTGGCCACACATTTTTCATGTACTTCCTTACATGTGTGAACCATGGCTACGTAGCTTCCTTTTATTTGTCCCTCCATATGTACCCCTTGGCCACACACATCCTCAACTCCTGTTTGTATCCATTCTTCCCATTGATGCTTTTGATGTGTCCTTTTTTAAACTTTGTTACAAGGGAAGTCTTGAAGAGAGAGGAAGAAAATGACATAATCAGATTTTAAAACAAAAGGCATCAATTTAAAAAGAAGGAAAGGTCTTCTTTGGGTGATACCTGGAAGAGGGAGAAGATAGTGAGGCTGGTGACTTTGCTCAGCCCTCCCTCACTTAAATCCAATTCACTTGCATGTCATGGAATCACCTCTCTGATGTCATAGTCCTTTTTGAGAATGAAGAAAAAACAACAACAATAACCAGGATGACTTTACTCAGTTAATTCTTTAAAAAAAATCTTGTTATATTACCAGGGCATATCACCTTTACAAGACCTGTGTGTAGCTTTAGATGTAGTAGGAATAATATTCACCCTGGAGTCAAAAAGCCTGAACTTGAGTCCCAGCTCTACCACTTCTTGGCTATGTAACCATGAACAACTCCATTAGCCTTTCTTAGCCTCCGTTCCTCCTTCTTCTGGGCAGCCAGATGGCATGGCAGAGCTAGGTGGTGCAGTGATCAGAGCCCCTGGAGTCAGGAAGACTTTTCTATGTGAGTTCAAATCTGGCCTCAGATATTTATTAATCATGTGACCCTGTTTGCCTCAGTTTCCTCATCTGTAAAATGAGCTGGAGAAGGAAATGGCAAATCACTCCAGTATCTTTCCCAAGAAAACCCCAAATGGGGTGAGGAAGAGTTGGACAGCACTGAAAATGACTGAAAAACAACAAGAAATAAGATTCTATTTATGCTACATCTCACAGGGTGGTTATGAAGAAAGCGTTTTAATACAGAGAAGCACCATAGAAGTGTGAGTTGTTGTTGTGTGTTAGTGATGCTGAGAAGCATTCCTCCCATCCCCACTACCACACACAGGGTGGGCATTGGCTCTGCTTCCAGACAACCACATCTATAACTTGGTTTTTGAGTGTCAGAAGCAGGCAAGGAACATCTAGACATGCTCTATGGGGAGAAATGTCCCTTCACACCATTTTAAACTGTTTCTTAAAATTCTGATCCTCAACCAATCCTCCCTTTTCCAAATAAGCCATTCATAAGCAGTTGTGGTAGGAACCACAGTCTACCTAGTGAATCTTAAAGGGGTTCAAAGAGAAAGGATGGAGAAAACAGGTACAATCCTCCAAGCTCTTTCTCCTTATTCTTCCTAAAATTTCTCTTTGCTATCTCGAGACTTTCTCCCCCACCTTCACCACTGAAGAACACACATATAACATAAGCATCCCTTCTGTACATAAGAATCTTCATTCTTGTTTCGATAAAGCTTAAGCTTCACAAAGTATTTTCTATGGCACATATTCTTAACCTATTTGTGCCATAGACTTCTTTGGCAGGCTGGTTTCCAAAATAGTGGGAATTTTTTTGTTTGTTTCTTAATAATGGAAGGAAAGGCTAAATTTCAGTTAGAAGTTAGTGAAAATGATGATGTCATTTTTCCCCATTCAAATTGGGACAAACCACTGAACAGAACCACTGAGATTGCTGTAGATACTGTAGTCTACTGAACTAGTGGATCCCAGTTTAAGAACTCCTGTAATAGAGACAAAAAATGGCAAATTTTTTGAGTTTCATTGTCCCTCCAAAGAAGTATCCTAATTTTTTTTTCCTTTTTGGAGGGCAATTGAGGTTAAGTGACTTGCCCAAGGTCACATGGCTAGTTTTTGTGTTAAGTGTCTGAGGCTGGATCCGAACTCAGGTCCTCCTGACTCTAGGGCCAGTGCTCTACTTATTGTGCCATATAGCCACCCCAAAGTGTCCAATTCTGTAGAAGATGAGAAAACTGCACTTCTCTTGGAGATCCCTATGATTCCCAGTAGTTGAAGTAAACATCTCACATGCATGCTTTATTCTCTGAGCCATGACTCCCATCTTAGCCACAATTCACTTTTGAATTGCTAGGGTTCTGGTGCCAAAAAGAACAGGGGTGAACACATTTCTAGATGAAAATGATTTTCCATGACCATTCTGTCCCCTGGATTTCTCCCAGTCGGAAGTCTCCTTCCTTCTGTCAGCCTTCATTTAGGACGGCATTGCACAGCTCTGCCCAGCTCCACTCCATTCGGAGTGCCTAACACAGCCAGACAAGCGCTCCTTAATTAACACACTGATGGTGGCAACAGGTTGAACTAAAGCTGGTGTTGACAATGGTGGCAGACCATTAATGGCACATGCTTTGGTTTTGAAAGATTCAATTTCTTCATCCCCACCCCATCTAAGTTTCAAGAAGTCATTTGGCCTTTCTCTTACACAGATTTTCTGTTGATTTTCTTTATCCACAGGATAAAGTCCAGGAAACCAGCAAAGAGAGATACATGGAAATAACCTATAGAATAGATGAAAAAGGAACCTGTTCGATCCAGAAGCACCAAGTTAATGTGATTTATTGCTTTAACAAAACAACAAAAAGATCAGTGGGCTTAAAAAATCAGATGAAACTGAAATATGTTCAGTGCCTTCCCCAAGCATCAAGGGTGACTACTGCCTTCTGGGAGAGCCACCTGGCTCTGTGAAGACTCAGTGTAGCTGGCTGACCGAATGTGTTAGCAGGAACTCATGCTTGATTAATGATTATCCTTCCTGGGGCCAACTTCAAGATTCAGTACGAGTGCTGCTTCCTACACAAAGCCTTTCTGAATCTCAGTTGTTGAAAGTGCCACCATTCCAAAATGACTGTGTATCTACTTCATATATATTTTTGTATTTACTTATCTGTTTACATGTTATTTTGACTCTATGAAATATAAATATCTTGCAGTCAGAGACGGTTTCATGTTTCATCCTTTTATTCCTAGTGCCTAACAGTCTGTTGCATATAGTAGGTGCCCAATAAACACTTGTTTAATGAATGGGTAAATAACCTATAACTAACCCAAGAGGAAAATTTAAAAACTTAGGGCCTCTGTTGGCTTCCCAGAGGCATGACATCAAACCAACCCCTGCAGGTGTTAAAAAAAAAAAAAAGGACTTTCTCCTCCCTTCTTCTAGAACTTGACTAGCAAATATTCAAGTTTAACAGAAGCATAATGCCTGAGGCTTCTGACCCTTCTTACTCCCTGCAGGGGACCCTAGTATTGGTCACATGCATTGCCCTGTTTTCTTTGCCCTTTGTAGGCCTTTCCATGGACTTGTGGTTCTTCAAATGCCTGCAAGGGTAGCTATGGAAAGTTGTATAGCCAACAAGATGGAGAAGTAAGCATTTTCTTCAGTCCCCAATAACTCTCAAATGGCAACAGCAATAAACAAACAAACAAAAAGAATTATAGGTCAAAGACAGAAGAATTATAGCTATTTCCACAGAGTAAGAAAGCAAGAAAGTCAACAAGGTAATAACATTGTGATTAAGAGCAAAGAATCCTTAACGTGCTCACTCAGTACCTCTTCCCCACCAGCAGCAATGCTTAGACAAGGTCTACAAATCAACCCATAGTCTTGTGCTTTGGGATCCACTCATGGATTTCCCTCTTGTTACAGTCTCTTCCTATGGAATCCTGTTGCAATCAATAGTAGATGTCAACTCTGCTCAGTCAAGTGTGGAGGAGGGGGAGGCATATGAGTGTGAGACTACATTTCCTTTCTTCCTGAGGGAGCACAAATGTTAGGTAGCCTCAAAGCCTTTTAGGTAGCCTATTAGGCTTTGCCTAATATACTTATATCCTCCCTAAGTCTGGAATCCACCTGTACCTACCTTAAGCACAACTGTGCTATAAGAAATAATGAGCTTGAGGGTGGCTAGATGGTGCAGTGAATAGAGCACTGGCCCTGGAATCAGGAATGACTGAGTTCAAATCTGGCGTCAGATACTTAATACTTACTAGCTATGTGACCTTGGGCAAGTCACTTTACATTAATTTCCCTGCCTCCCCCCCCCCCATAAAGGAAAAAAATAAAAATAAAAAATGATGAGCTCAATGATTTTAGAAGAATATGGAAAGACTTGCATAAAATAAAGAATTAAATGAGCAGAGCCAAGAGAACACTGTATACAGTAACAGTTTTAAGAATGACTTTGAGTGAATAAATTATTTTATCTATTATATAAATATCCAAATTAACTATAAAGGACATATGAATAAAGATGCTTTCTACATCCAGAGAAAGACCTGATAAATAGAAGTATGTATAGAATATTTTTACATATATATATGTATATATGCCTATTTCTGTCTAACAATAATCATTGCGGGGGGAGAAAAAAAAGGAATTTACATGACAATCTTATGTTTAAAAGGAATAGCAAGTTGTGCATAGTAGATTTGCAGTTTCATGTACAATCATCTTTTTCATTGTATTCTGTTATGGAAATGCTTGTTTCATTTGGTTATTTTTTTTTAAGAAAAAAAGCAGTAGACAGGCCAGAGAACTAAAGAATGGAGGAAACTGGGTCAGGGGTCATGGTGTGGACATGTACTGGATCTGAAGAAAATGGGACTTAAATCCAGCGGAGACCAGTCCTGTTCTTTTAAGAAGCTACTTGGAGTGGTGAAAAGTAAATTTCCTAACGTAGGCTGGTGAAAAGTAAATTTCCTAACGTAGAGAAAGATTGAGATAGTTTTGAGGTCCAGCCCTGGAGATAAGTCCATCATCAAAGGGGGAAGAGTCAGAAAGTTAGTGACAAAGGAAATAAAGGGGAAAAATACTAAAACCATCAAAGATCTTAGGAAAAATAATTTAGTTTAAAACCTAAATTACATGCATTTACATCAACAGAAAATATACTAAAATTAGAAGGGAAGATAAATACCAAAACATTTAAGAGATCATAAATCTCTCTAAATAAATATCACAAGAAAATAGAAATTGAACCATCACCTGATGAAATACAGAACTCTGAGGAGAATATAGAAAAAATAGCAGAATATCCCAGAATGACTCAAGAGAGAAATCAGAATCTTGAGAAAAGTTAAAAGAGAATAAATAGCAGAATTTGTAGTTTGTACAGCAGAAATAATTAATAGAAAAGAAAGATTTGAATTAGTGGCGAGTTTCTGCAATAAATGAAACAACTAATTGAAAATATTATAGTTATGCTGGGTTATATTGGGATCGCTGAAGAATACACTGAAGTTAAGAACAATCTGGAAGAAGAGAAACTAAAAGCAGTAATTAAAAAGAACACATGATCCCCTTACAAATAAAATTCATTTATTTCAAAGATGATACAAAAACACAGCTAAGGATCATAGACCTCCCAGGAGAATATGACAAAACAAAAACTTGAACACCAGAATGCAAGAAATAACATGAGAAAATTGTTTATGACTTCTAAATATAGAAAACAAAGCGGCAATTGGAAGAATCCACAGATCACCTCAAGAAAAAATTTAAAACCCTATGTTTTAAACTCTAAGACATACAGTGGTTCAATTTATCAATTCTAAATACAAAGAAAAATATTTTCAAATGACCAGGGGAAAGATCTTCTAATATAAAGGGCAAAATGCAAATGGCACAAGACTATTCTGTACCCAGCAGAAACCACAGAAGGGAATGTAATGATATATTACACAGGAACTCAAGATGAAATCCAAAATAGCATGCCCTTCACAACTGAGCCTAACCATCAAGGATATAAGATTTACATCCAAACAAAAACACAAATTCGAAGCATTCCTACTCCCCCCACCAAAACAAAAATGTGAATAGATTATTCAACTTGCAAACAACACCAGCAACAGATGGCTCAGTGCATAGAGAGCCTTGAGTCAGGAAAACCTCTCTTCCTGGTTCAAACCTGGCCTCAGACACTTACTAGTTGTGTAACCCTGGGCAAATCACTTTTACCTCAGTTTCCTCATCTGTAAAATGAAC